>JBAMBR010007022.1:0-66780 GCA_037044475.1 Zaprionus obscuricornis
GTATATATGCGTATACATGTGTGTGTATGTGTGCCTGTAAAAGGACAAAACGCATTTTTCCTTTGTGCTCAAACATTATTGCAATTTTGTAAATATTGTAAAAATGCTTAACATACACATACACACACACACACACACGCACACATTGTTCGCACTCTCTTCGGTTTCCCGCTCTATTTTTTTTTTTCTCTGTAAAGTGCCTGTGTCTCTTTCTTACTCGTTCTGTTTTAGTAGCATGTGCTGTGCTACTAGTATTTCCATCTCGCTTCCTGTCTTTATGCAAATTAGTGACAGATACCGCTTACATTCCGAATGTTAATTTGCATTTTTTGCAGCTCTTTGCGTTTCTGCTGTCATGTCGTGCTGGGAATTTTTTGTTCGCTAATACCCTGTAACCAGTTCAAATTGAGTAGATATGTTCACGTTCGATGAAAGTATTTTCTAATTGTTGCATATAATAGTTCAAAAATTGAAAGCAGCTTAAAAAAATTTATATAAAATTTGTATAACAATTTCTAGCAAGCAAATATAGAAAATATTAATTTTAAAATATATTCAAAATATTTTTTTTTTTTCATAGTAAAATTAAAATTATTATTACAGAGCATAAAAATCGTTGAATTACTTACAATGGTCGCATTTAAACTTTTACATGGTACTTGTTAACCTTTTGTCTATTAAGTGGATAGCAATGTCTATGTGTGTGCGTGTGTGTGTGTGTGTGTAAGTATAAGAATAAGAAATTCCCCTAATGTTACCTTATTGCTTTGAGTGCTTAAAAGAAGAAGCAAAATTGTAGTCTGGCTTTGTCATATGATAAATTACATTGGCTTTTTAGAGATTTGAGAGAGGAATCCTTTGGGTAACATCTTTTCTAACTCTTTTTTTTTTACAGCAGCAGCAATTTAAAATTCGATTTACTTAAATTCCCATCGGTATATATATATATCCTTGTATGATATATCCTTATATCTTGTGTTTAGGTATTATTTCAACATTTTAGTTTTCTATTTACTATTTACTATGGCAATTTGTCTTTTTTAATTGCTTGGCCACAATTCTAATGTACTTTCATGGTAACGTTTTGAGGTTTTTACGAAAGTTTTCCCCATTACCTTTTTGTTTTTGTTTTTTTTGTGTTGTTTGCCTGTTTTCTTTGACTTTAATTAAGTTTTATTATACAAATTAACACATGCGGGTAATAGACACAGCCACACAAACACACACACTTAGTGTAAGCGAGATAGATATATTTGCAAAACATTTAATGCTTTAGAACCTTGATGCTGTCATGTTAAGATATGAATTTTTAATTAATTTTCCCCATACAAGTATATAGTATATACATATGTATAATTAAATCAGTATTTGCAAAATTTTTGACAGCGCCGTGACAGCTAAATAATTGAAAAGTTGATAAAAGAATCTATTTAAGGGCATAAATATTTTGCATAGTTGTTGTTGTTGTTGTTGTTGATAATAAATTAACTTTCTTTCCCTTACTTAGCCTTGAACATACATATGTATATGAAATTATGATTACTAATTTGACTAATTTGAATTACGCATTTGAATATTATATTTATGTTAATTAAACAAAACAACTTTGCAATTTAAAATCAATCAAAATAGATTTTTATTTAAATGATTTTGACAAGTTCCACTGTGCAGCATCGCTTTACGCATCACAAATAATTGTTTAGCACAATCTCTCTCTTTGCTCTTTGTAAAATAGTAAACGGTAAAACTTGCTTGCGCTCTGAACGCAGCGTTTGCCAAAAATGCTACCCCTCACTGTCACTCTAACACAATAACATTACTCATCTAAAGTAACTGTAAAACTTGTCTGAGCGCAGCTTAGCTAATACGCTCCCCGCTCTCTTAATCGTTCGCTCTCTTTTTGGCACAGCGCTTAGCGCACTCCGACAGCAAACAGCAGAAAACAAATACAAATACGCAGATAGATAAATTAAATTGTCAACTCATTGAGTTAAATGAATTGAAAATGTTTTCTTTAATTTGTTGTTATATGTATGTATGTATAAATATAAATATTAGTCAGGTATAATTATTTTTGGCTTTAATATATAATCTAATATACATACATACATACATATGTATGTATGTATGTATGTATGTATGTAAATATAATAATGCAATTTAGCTAATTGTGTATTAAATAAATTTAGAGCGTTGAATATGCATTCTTTGCATAATTAGCAGCCACACAATAATTTGGCGCACCAAAGAAAGAGCAGACACCGTTGCCGCTATTGGGATTCGTACCAAAGCCTGCATAACAGTTCGTGTAATTTTGACATGAGCGCAATTCAAGCGGTGCAAAGTTCAATGCATAGGCACCAGGTGGCGCTGTTGCATATTTGTGCATATTATTTGACATTGGAGCTGGCACAAGTTGCGTTGCATTTGGTTCATGCAGTGTTCGTCCAATACTAACGCTACGCTCATTGCGACGAAATTTCGCACGACGATTTTGAAACCAAACCTATAAATGAATATCGATAAGTATTATCAATTAAATAATTAATTTATACAAATTTACCTGTACTCGCGCTTCACTTAAATGTACTTTTGTAGCAAGTTCTTCACGAACAAATGCATCAGGATAATGTGTACGCTCAAAGACTTTCTCCAGTGCCGTTAATTGTGCTGAGCTAAAAGTTGTTCGATTACGTCGCGGTTTTCTTGAATGCCCCGCGGATAAATTGTTGGGATAATCAACAACGGCGCCGTTAACACTAATGCCAACGCCACTGACGCCACTGACGGCTCCTGTAAAGGAAGAACAATTATGAAAGCATTAAAAACAACAGAGAAATCTTTGTATTTTCATGGAAAAATGTCGGCAATGTTGTTGTCGGTTGTTCTCGTAAATAATCAATAAAATGTTCGTCGCACATCAATTAATCAACTTTTAGCCCTGGAATTTTTGTTGGTTACACGTTTTAGGTTTTATGACAATACACATAAAATTTTGCATTCTGTTTGATCCTTTTGCTTGGCTTATTGACATCATACTCTCTCTCTCTCTCTCTCTCTTTCTGTCTCATTCACACTCTGTTGCTAGTACTGCTTCTACCATAGGTCATAAACAAATGGCATTGGGTCATAAAATATCTTTTGGAACGACATCAACGGGCAGCTGTGACTGTGGCGCATCGACTAACTAATTTTAGGTGCCGAGTCGACGACAACAAACGGCAAACAAATTTACGATCTATTAATTAAAGTGAAATTTGTGACATTAAGCGGCAATAAGCGAGCGCCAACTTTCACTAATTGATTTCACATCTAAAGTGGAAAATATTCTAAGAAATACAAATAAACATATGGCATAAAAATATATATATATACTATACTATATACTACTATATACTGGCAAATATGCAAATTAAACTATATTTAAATGTACATTAAAATTTGTTGAAAATTATGAAAATTTTTTTTATAGATTTCTATATGCAAAGAATATTTATTAAAGTTTTCACAATATTTTGTATGCTGAAATCTTTTTTTTTTAGAATTAGCTAATTTTGCTTAATTTGCATAAAAAGTCATTTGGGATTTAACTTAATCATCAGCCGTGTTTAATTTAATCATTAAATATACATTAATTTAATTATTTAAGTAAAATTTGTATTTTATGTTGAAATTTTTGGTAATCTTTGAAAGAACTTTAAGGTTGAGAATACTTTGGGGAACTAAGAATTTATCTAGTTATGGAATTTTGATTAAATATTTGACTCGGTGATGAACAATTATTAGAAGCATATTAAATATTAACATTAATATTAATTTTCTTTTATTTTCTTTCAAAATTATCTTTAACTCTCATGTAAGGGACGCCACAATTAATTTTCTCCCTAACTTTAAAGTCGTAGATCCAGGAATAAAATTCATAGAATTAATATTAATTTTAATATTTAATATGCTTCTAATAATTGTTCATCACCGATAAAATATTTAATCAAAATTCCATAACTAGATAAATTCTTAGTTCCCCAAAGTATTCTCAACCTTAAAGTTCTTTCAAAGATTACCAAAAATTTCAACATAAAATACAAATTTTACTTAAATAATTAAATTAATGTATATTTAATGATTAAATTAAACACGGCTGATGATTAAGTTAAATCCCAAATGACTTTTTATGCAAATTAAGCAAAATTAGCTAATTCTAAAAAAAAAAGATTTCAGCATACAAAATATTGTGAAAACTTTAATAAATATTCTTTGCATATAGAAATCTATAAAAAAAATTTTCATAATTTTCAACAAATTTTAATGTACATTTAAATATAGTTTAATTTGCATATTTGCCAGTATATAGTAGTATATAGTATAGTATATATATATATTTTTATGCCATATGTTTATTTGTATTTCTTAGAATATTTTCCACTTTAGATGTGAAATCAATTAGTGAAAGTTGGCGCTCGCTTATTGCCGCTTAATGTCACAAATTTCACTTTAATTAATAGATCGTAAATTTGTTTGCCGTTTGTTGTCGTCGACTCGGCACCTAAAATTAGTTAGTCGATGCGCCACAGTCACAGCTGCCCGTTGATGTCGTTCCAAAAGATATTTTATGACCCAATGCCATTTGTTTATGACCTATGGTAGAAGCAGTACTAGCAACAGAGTGTGAATGAGACAGAAAGAGAGAGAGAGAGAGAGAGTATGATGTCAATAAGCCAAGCAAAAGGATCAAACAGAATGCAAAATTTTATGTGTATTGTCATAAAACCTAAAACGTGTAACCAACAAAAATTCCAGGGCTAAAAGTTGATTAATTGATGTGCGACGAACATTTTATTGATTATTTACGAGAACAACCGACAACAACATTGCCGACATTTTTCCATGAAAATACAAAGATTTCTCTGTTGTTTTTAATGCTTTCATAATTGTTCTTCCTTTACAGGAGCCGTCAGTGGCGTCAGTGGCGTTGGCATTAGTGTTAACGGCGCCGTTGTTGATTATCCCAACAATTTATCCGCGGGGCATTCAAGAAAACCGCGACGTAATCGAACAACTTTTAGCTCAGCACAATTAACGGCACTGGAGAAAGTCTTTGAGCGTACACATTATCCTGATGCATTTGTTCGTGAAGAACTTGCCACAAAAGTACATTTAAGTGAAGCGCGAGTTCAGGTAAATTTGTATAAATTAATCATTTAATCGATAATACTTATCGATATTCATTTATAGGTTTGGTTTCAAAATCGTCGTGCGAAATTTCGTCGCAATGAGCGTAGCGTTAGCATTGGACGAACACTGCATGAACCAAGTGCACCGCAACTTGTGCCAGCTCCAATGTCAAATAATATGCACAAATATGCAACAGCGCCACCTGGTGCCTATGCATTGAACTTTGCACCGCTTGAATTGCGCTCATGTCAAAATTACACGAATTGTTATGCAGGCTTTGGTACGAATCCCAATAGCGGCAACGGTGTCTGCTCTTTCTTTGGTGCCCCAAATTATTGTGTGGCTGCTAATTATGCAAAGAATGCATATTCAACGCTCTAAATTTATTTAATACACAATTAGCTAAATTGCATTATTATATTTACATACATACATACATACATATGTAGGTATGTATGTATATTAGATTATATATTAAAGCCAAAAATAATTATACCTGACTAATATTTATATTTATACATACATACATATAACAACAAATTAAAGAAAACATTTTCAATTCATTTAACTCAATGAGTTGACAATTTAATTTATCTATCTGCGTATTTGTATTTGTTTTCTGCTGTTTGCCGTCGGAGTGCGCTAAGCGCTGTGCCAAAAAGAGAGCGAACGATTAAGAGAGCGGGGAGCGTATTAGCTAAGCTGCGCTCAGACAAGTTTTACAGTTACTTTAGATGAGTAATGTTATTGTGTTAGAGTGACAGTGAGGAGTATCATTTTTGGCAAACGCTGCGTTCAGAGCGCAAGCAAGTTTTACCGTTTACTATTTTACAAAGAGCAAAGAGAGAGATTGTGCTAAACAATTATTTGTGATGCGTAAAGCGATGCTGCACAGTGGAACTTGTCAAAATCATTTAAATAAAAATCTATTTTGATTGATTTTAAATTGCAAAGTTGTTTTGTTTAATTAACATAAATATAATATTCAAATGCGTAATTCAAATTAGTCAAATTAGTAATCATAATTTCATATACATATGTATGTTCAAGGCTAAGTAAGGGAAAGAATGTTAATTTATTATCAACAACAACAACAACTATGCAAAATATTTATGCCCTTAAATAGATTCTTTTATCAACTTTTCAATTATTTAGCTGTCACGGCGCTGTCAAAAATTTTGCAAATACTGATTTAATTATACATATGTATATACTATATACTTGTATGGGGAAAATTAATTAAAAATTCATATCTTAACATGACAGCATCAAGGTTCTAAAGCATTAAATGTTTTGCAAATATATCTATCTCGCTTACACTAAGTGTGTGTGTTTGTGTGGCTGTGTCTATTACCCGCATGTGTTAATTTGTATAATAAAACTTAATTAAAGTCAAAGAAAACAGGCATACAACCCAAAAAAACAAAAACAAAAAGGTAATGGGGAAAACTTTCGTAAAAACCTCAAAACGTTACCATGAAAGTACATTAGAATTGTGGCCAAGCAATTAAAAAAGACAAATTGCCATAGTAAATAGTAAATAGAAAACTAAAATGTTGAAATAATACCTAAACACAAGATATAAGGATATATCATACATATATATACCGATGGGAATTTAAGTAAATCGAATTTTAAATTGCTGCTGCTGTAAAAAAAAAAGAGTTAGAAAAGATGTTACCCAAAGGATTCCTCTCTCAAATCTCTAAAAAGCCAATGTAATTTATCATATGACAAAGCCAGACTACAATTTTGCTTCTTCTTTTAAGCACTCAAAGCAATAAGGTAACATTAGGGGAATTTCTTATTCTTATACTTAGACACACACACACACACACGCACAGACATAGACATTGCTATCCACTTAATAGACAAAAGGTTAACAAGTACCATGTAAAAGTTTAAATGCGACCATTGTAAGTAATTCAACGATTTTTATGCTCTGTAATAATAATTTTAATTTTACTATGAAAAAAAAAAAATATTTTGAATATATTTTAAAATATATTTGCTTGCTAGAAATTGTTATACAAATTTTATATAAATTTTTTTAAGCTGCTTTCAATTGTTGAACTATTATATGCAACAATTAGAATATACTTTCATCGAACGTGAACATATCTACTCAATTTGAACTGGTTACAGGGTATTAGTGAACAAAAAATTCTCAGCACGACATGACAGCAGAAACGCAAAGAGCTGCAAAAAATGCAAATTAACATTCGGAATGTAAGCGGTATCTGTCACTAATTTGCATAAAGACAGGAAGCGAGATGGAAATACTAGTAGCACAGCACATGCTACTAAAACAGAAAGAGTAAGAAAGAGACACAGGCACTTTACAGAGAAAAAAAAAATAGAGCGGGAAACCGAAGAGAGTGCGAACAATGTGTGTGTGTGTGTGTGTGTGTGTATGTGTATGTTAAGCATTTTTACAATATTTACAAAATTGCAATAATGTTTGAGCACAAAGGAAAAATGCGTTTTGTCCTTTTACAGGCACACATACACACACATGTATACGCATATATACTGTGTATATAGTTTGCCACCGAGGCGCAAAAGGACTGAAAATTAACTGAGGCACGACATTTGCTGACATTTTCTACATGTTGCAAAACTTTGCATAAAACACATAAAGAAAATAAGAAGAAGAAGCAGACAACCAGACACAGATACGGAACATTAAAAACAATAGAGAAAAACAATGTAACACTAGACGAATATTTAATACGCTTCAGGGAATAACAATTAATAATATATTTTATATTTTTGTATTTTAAGAATTTATTATAATTTTTAATTTATACAAAATAAAATAAATTGTTTTTTTTTTTTTTTTTAATTTTATGAAAATATTAAAATACCCCAGCAAAGTGTGCATTATAATCAGCAGTAAGAGTAAGATACCGGACCAAGCACAGAATAATGTATAATCAAATGTCGGACGAAAAAAATTCCAGTACAAACGAAGCATTTGTCCAAGAGTTTGCATATTTTTACTTCAAATAAAACTTGACTAAAGGAAAGAGAGAAGATAAAGGAATATGCTATAACACGTGCAAGACCTTTAAGATAATACAAATGCATAATATAATTTTATATATTTATTTAAAATCATAAAATTAATATCCTAAATTTAGTTTCTTTTACTAAATATTCCTCTAAAAACAATTCTTAACGAAATTTATAAAATAATACAATGAGTAACATTATAAAGATTAACCAACAATTTATAGTCATCATTGTTATAGTTTCCGATTTAAGTAATAAACGTTCCATATAGATTTCCTCATCAAATATGGCATAGAAAATATTAGTTAAACTATTTGATGTTACATTGCCATCCGAACAATGATCAACCAATTCATCTCCTGGGCGAAATGAATAATTAATGCATTCAACTTGACTATTTGGAAAATTAAATGTTTTAACATATTCTTGAAGCGCGTTGAAACATTTTATTGTATTTGCATTAATAAGTTCTATAATTGGACACTTAGATATACCATCAGCTCGAAATATTAATAATAATTCATCAGGTGGTACAAATGATTGAAATGCACTATAGATATCATCAGTATCAATCATAAATATTGATGATTTGAAGTCCTGACCTGTGGGATATGTACCGCTGCAAGTTAATCGATATCTTTTATAAACCAATTTACAAAATCTCGTATCGAAAGTAAATTGTCCTTCTAGTACCATTATTTAATTAAAAAATTTTTTTTTTTAAATTTATGAAAATTCAATAAATTCTATTTCGAATTCGAATTATATTTTTTTTTTTTGGTATTTTTGTGAATTTATTTGCATCGTTTACTTATCTATTATAATATTTATACAAAACTTTACTCACATTTTGAATATACGTTAAGTACTGCACAGTGGCGCAATATTGATTATAATTTGCTAAAAATTAAATTATTTCTTTATATTTCTCTATAAATAATAAAAATGAGGTAAATATTATTTACACTTAATTATAAATTGATCTATAAAATATACTAAAATAAAATACCTCCACGCGATCATATTCTACAGTTCATTTCATCAAGTAATCCTTATAATTAGGTGATAATTTTGTCTCTGTTAAAATGCAATTATTCATATATGCGTATATCAAAAGCAGATACACACACACACACACACACACACACACACAGAGACAGTGCTTGTAATATATGTATGTCTGTAACAATGATGGGGGGATCTTTACGGGAAAAATCTTGACAAGGGCTCACTTCTGTTCTGTCAGATGAAAGACGATGCGCAGCGCAGCCGCAACTCTACTGACAGTTCCTCTGACCCCTCCTACCATAGCCCTTACTTCTTGCTAGATATATTATGATGATGAGGGTGATGAGATTTGTGACTATGTGGCCCCTTTAGTTATGTATATGGCATTTGGTGCTGCAGTCTTCCGACATATACTGTCAAAATATCATATTAAATAATTTTTTTTTAAGCAAAAACTTGAAATAAAAAAAACCAATAATTCAGATAAATAAAAAATGAGACTAGAGAAATTAATTGGATTAACTAATTTTCAAGGAAATGCTTCCTTTAGAAAATGTAATCCAATAAAAAATTTCCCTAGTATCTTTATTATTTATTGAACTTGAATTAAAAAAAACCATATGCCGAGAATAATCCAAAATGAATTTCTAATTGAATTTGCAGCTTTATTATAATGTTGTATATTGTCACCATCATCATTTTTTCTCTCTTCAGCCCCATAGATATACACTGAATACTTGTTCGGTGGTAAACGCGTATAACATTCATCAAGTAAATCTGTGGAAGCTTGAAAATGATGAGAATAACATGACATTCTCGGATTTTCTAATGTAAAATTCACTGAAACCCCAGTATCTCCTGTACAGCTAAAAATGTGTTCTGTAATAATTGTTAAAGATTTACAATTTCCCAAGTCAGGACTACGTATTATAACCAATAAATGTGATTCCACATTTGCTAAGTGAAATATGGTATAAACATCATTCGCTTGTGCTAGGTATGATCCATGCGTTAAACAAAATTCAGACGATACAGTTGAGCTGCAAACCCTCAGCCAAAGTCCCACAAATGTTGTACAAAGCATGAATATATATAAATATATATAATAATTAATTTTTATTTAAACTTAAGATTTTGATTTGACTTTAATAACGTAGATTGCTAATTAATTATTGTGAAATATAATAACATAATGCTAAGGGAATTACGTGTTTACTATAACATAATTATAAATCATATTTATCATATGTTTTTATCGAACCTGACCAAGTCAGTCGATTAACCTTTTGCTTTTATCACAAAAAGCTTACAAAATAAAAGCTAGAAACCCGATTGATAACTTGATTAACATTTGTTTACAAATAAATATTTGTGATTTTTTTTTCTTCTATATATATCTCTCTCCCTCTCTCTCCTCTGCTTTCCACACTTTGTCTTCCTCTGTTTTTTTCTACGCTTAATGTGATAAACAAAAAAATAAAAAGAGGCAAAAACGTAGTTGAATTTATAATAAAACAAAAAAAAAAAAAAAACAAGACAAAAAATAGAAATGACACAAAAAAAGTAAATCCCCAAAAAAAAATCTCTCACATTGTGGCGAAAACTTTAACCCCTTCACAGTGTGTTACCGGTTTTTGCTTAGACAGACGAAGGAGCGTGTGGGGAAGCCCATCGATCCATTAATTAAGAAAGAACACACTCTACTGAGCACACGTCATAATCAATTCCAATTCCAGTTCCAGTTCTTGTTTTTTTTTTTCATTTGGTTTGGTTTCGTTCGACTTGAACCAGACAAAACAGATTTCTATATAAATAGAGCCAGGTCTGAGCTAAATACGCACATTTCAATATCGAAATCTCCAATTGAAGAATATCAAGATGCGAGCTGTTTTTGCCTTTGCTGTTATTGTGATCTTTGCACTCTTCGGATTGTTGGAAGCATTCCCACAATTTGGTGGATATGGAGGATATGGTGGTGGTTATCCAGGCTATGGTGGTGGCTATAATAACTATGCGTATCCCAATTATGGTGGCAATTATGGCGGCTATCCAGGCGGTGGTTTTAACACAGCCACAGCGAATGCTGCTGCATCGGCCAGCAGTGGCGTCTCCAACTGGGGCTAAAGAAGTTATTGTCAAAACTATTTTGTAGTCTTAATTTTTCTAAAAAAAAAAAATAATAATAAAAATAAAATGAAAAGTTCAAAGAAGCGTTGTTGTCTCGTCTATCTCTGTGCCTGTATCTCTCACACTTTCTCTGAAAACATTCTTTGCATATTTTCATCATAAGTTGAGTGTCAACTTTTGCACTTGAAAACAAAACATCTGCCTCACTGTAAGTCTAAGTATGCATGCCTATGCGTATGTGTATGTGTATGTGTATGTGTGGGCGCATTTAGCGCGCATAAAAAAAAGTGAAGGGGAAGAGTAGAGTATAAGAGTAAGAGTAAAGAATGCAAGTTTTCATGAACAACCCCACAAACATATTTAAAATGAGCACAAAAACAAGTAGAACTAAAAAACTTTTCCTGCACTTTGGCTGCAGGCCCCAAATGAACTTTCACTTTGCACAGTTGACACACATTTCTAACGAACAGACAGAGACACAAACACACATCACATGAGAGAAAAAGAGATAAAGTAATATCGCACGCGAATGCTGAAACTTAAGGATATTCGGCAAACAGTAAACTGAAATCACAAAAGTCTTATCCACCGCAGCCAAGTTTTTCTCTCTCTCTCTCTCTCTCTCTCTCTCTCTCTCACTCTTTCTTTCTCTCTTTCTTTTTGTCTCATCTGCAGCTGAAATTTGTTGATGCACAGACGGCAGCTGTTTGATTTTTTTTTTCGTTTAAATTTTATGAATAATTTAAATGAAATTTAAAAAAAAAAATTAAAGTAATTTTTTTTTAAATATATTTTGAATATTTAATTAATTTTAATTTATTTAATATATAAAATTTATAAATATAATTTCTGCTTTTAATTGCACAGAAAAAAATGTATAAAAAAAATATAAAAAATATATATACAATATTTTTTTAATATATTTATCTAGATATTTTTTGAGCTTTATATAAGCAATACTTATACACAAAAGGAACTTGTCAGGCTGCTGCTGCTGCTGTTCCTGAATCAACTTACAAGTTCAACTAGTTTCAGTCTTGTGGCAAATGCCAGACAGACGCGCAACGCTTTTGGTTCAATGACTTTGCGGCATCATTAAAAGTTTTTCCTCGCTTTTTGTCATCTTTTATTGCATTGTTGAGGCGCAAAGTTTATGCCGTGCAGTGCCGCGCCTTGCCTTGCTGTGCCGTGCCACGGGAAGACTTTGAAGCTTATGCGACACGGGACTCTCTCACATACGATCCGGACTCTTTCGTATTGTTATCTTGGAATTCATATGCCTCAAGAGAAATAGCAAGACAGAGATAGAACGACAGAGACTGAAAGAGGGTGAAAGAGAGAGAAAGAGAGAGAGAGAGAGAGAACATAAAATGCAAGTCATGCTATTCAGAAATGTCTCTCAAAAGTCTCGCATTGATGACCAAAAGCCAAAAGCGAAGCATCAGTTGCATCTGCTGCTGGCGCCACACAGCTATTGTGTTGTTGCTGCTGCTGATGCTTCTACTGCTGCTGCTGTTGTTGCGTTTTCGCATTCTTCGCATTCAAGTGGCCAACAGCCATAGTCGCAGCTACAGCTACAGTGACAGCGACAGTGCGCATTCAAAATCATAATATAATAACGCATTTATGTCCTTGCAGAATTTTATGGTGTCCAATAAGAAAGCCTGACTAATGACCTGACCTGAACGTCTTTCTCTGAACCACAATCACTGTGCACTATGCTCTGACAAATGGAAGTGACTTTGGAACATGCACAGAACAATATATTAAAGCTAAAGCTGAATGTACCTTAGAGGTTGGTCAAGAATAGCAAGCATGGCATTAAATATATAAAAATATTTATATTAAAATTAAAGTTAAAGCAAACAAAACTAAATTGTAGATAAATATATTCATTTATTTGCTCTTTAAAAAATCATTAAACATAAAGCAATCAATTTTCGACTTTCTCTTAAAATTAGCATAATGAGTAACAAAAAAACACTAAAAATGTATAAGCAGCACAGGTGAATGGCACAAAGAGAGAGAGAGAGTGAGAGAGCAAGCAATCAAGAGCGCAAAGATCCTAATACTAAGCAAATATAAAGCTCTCTTAAATAATTATTGCTTTCTTTGTCTAACATACTGAGCCTAGCTTAACGTATTGTTTCTCTTACAATTATTCATAGGCATAGACACACATTTACATACATATACACATACACATATATATACAAAATCAAATTCATCTCTCTTTAGAGTCATACGTCATTATGTCATATACTCATCACGCTCTCTGTCTTTATCTACCGCTTGCCGCTGCCTCTCTGCATGTTGTCTGTTTCCCTTACATCATTGACATCAATTTTGGGATTGTTGAGATGCTTCGTAAAGATTTTTGAATTACGACAAGTAAAGGGTGGATCTGCCAAAAAGGCAAGAGAAACAAGCAAAGATGAAATGTATGAGTGTGAGTGTGAGTGTGAGCGGGATAGCGAAAGGGAGAGGTGGGGAAAGGCGCAGCAGATTTTGGAATTCTGCAAACAGTTTCGCCTAAAATATGTCAATCGAAATGTAAATCATTGCGTAATTTGCATTTTGAGCATTTGCTTCAATTGAATGACGATGCTTTCTGACTGTACTTGTCGTTGTTCATGTTCTACTTCTTATTCTTGTTGTTGTTGTTGTTGTTACTGTTGTTCTCCTAGTTATTTCTGTTATTGTTGTTGCTATTGTTGTTGTTATTGTTGTTGTTGTTTCTGTTGCTGGCAACACGTGAATTATGGCGGCAATTTTGACAATTGCCAAGCTCCGGGCCACGCCTACCGCCCCCAACAAGCCCGCATCCGGTACGTGTGTGCATGCATGTGAGTGTGTGTGTGTGTGTGCGTGTGTTTATTGTGTAACTTGTGCTCTCTTCACGTGCACATAAATCGTTGCCTGTTGTTATCCAACATAATTGTGTTGACATGTGAATGCTAATTTAAATGGATTTTCACAACATTTTCAATTTCCATACTTAAATCGAACAATTCCAAAGACTATATTTATATTGACATCAAGAAATCAAAAATCTAATAATAAAAAAAAATAAAATATAAAGAGAAACAATATTAAAATTACTGACAGCAAGAAATCAAAATCTATAAAAAATAAATAAAATATAAAAAATTAAAAAAAAACCAAATTAAAAATACTGCAAAAAAATTTAAGATAAAAATAAATTTAATATTTAATAATGATAAAAATATTTTTATTTTTTTTTAAACATATTTCTAAACTGTAATATAAATTCTTTGGCCTTTAACTGCAAATAAAAAGTTTGTAAAAATTATTTGAACACGTTCAGCAAAGAAATTAGATTTATGTAAAGCGAATTTGTTACTGAAAATTATGTTTTTTCATATTTATTTATTTTAACTTTTGATTTATATTATTTTTTTTTTCATTTTATTTATGCAACGCATTTGCTCACCTGCGTTTCATCTACACACACATATATATATACACACACACAAACATATACAAATGCAAATATTTATGTATTTAGTAGTATGTAAATAAAAGTTAGTGTGTCTCTCTATGTGTGTGTGTGTGTGTGTGTGTAGTGCACAACTTTTCTCACGTACATGTTGAGCAGATGTGTTGCATACGCCAAAAAGTATGCAACAGCAGAACGTGATTTCGTTTCAAAAATTTTCAACGCTGTCAAAGGGAAATTTATTTGCACAACGCATTCATTTGGAAATTATCGAACAGAAATTATTGGCTCCTGCAGTGGCCCTTTATTGTTATTGTTATTGCTTCTCACTGACTTCTACTCACTCTCTCTCTCTTGTTCTCACTCACTCTTGAGCATCTTGGCTGCAACTGCAACGATACATACATACTCACACATACATACATATAATTGTAGTGCAAAACGTGAGCTTGAAATATTTACAATAGAAATTTTCTTGGAATTTTCTTCACATTTTCACTTGCTGCGAAAAACTATTATTACATCTATTGTGAGAAGCAATTGTTAATGGCATGAAAATGCACATAACCTTCCACTGCAATTGAAGAGCAGAAAGTAAAAGAGAGAGAGAGCAAGAGAGAGAGAGAGAACTTAAGTGTGTGTGTATAATAAAAACTAAATAAAGCTAAATACAATTTTATATGTGTACGATTATTACTTTATTATTATTGTTGCATTGCTTGGAAATTTGTATTATTATTCAAGTCTTATTATTATTAATAAAAATTACAAATGCTTAATTATAGTTTGAAGCTTACAGCAATTCATATAAAACAAGCGAAACAAACAAAGAAAGAGAGGAGCAAGACGTCTGAGTATAAGTTTCGTTAAGTTCATACAGTAAATGAATATTGCACAGTGGTACAAATATAATTATAAACTGTGTAAATTTTATATAAAATTACAATTGAAATTTGTCTCTTTTTAGCAAATGAAATTGCACCAATAAAATCGATAAACCAGTAATACAGCCAAGCATTTGAAACCAAAGACGTCGATCCATTGTAAATAGACCACAAATCCAAAGTTTGCTACTTGCAGTACTGGCATATAATAAAAATGCATTTAGCTGTAATTAAAATTTAATTTCGAATGCTATAAATATTAATTTTAAATCATATTATCATTTACACATACATACCTCCTTAAACCAAATTCCTTCGCTTAATTCATGATGTACTACATTTTGATATTTTGTCAATGTATCACACATTGTGTCCAATAGAAAAGAGTCAAGAAAATGTACAAAATAGTTTAATGCACCGTATAATATCGGTAAAAATGATATATTAGTGGCGAAAGTGAAAAGTAATCCCCAATAAATATTAATTACACCAAATGATATAAAATCAAGTCGTGCTGCTATCATTAAAAGACCATAAACTTTGTTTGTTCGCCATGTATAACATCCCAGCTTGGCATGAAACTTCCATAGTTTATACAGCTCTTGTAGTTCACTTTGTCTTGGTGTTCGAAATTTAACACATTTCAAAATAACAGCGAATCGTTCATTAATATGCTGATAACAACAGGATAGACACCATAATGATATAAAATAACGATAGCTGGCTACAACTGGTATTGTCATAGCAGTGCTGAAGAAAACTGTTGGCAAAATCACCTGCCATCGCCACTCATTGGGCATCATAAAAAACGATGCCATACTGGATAAGCATATATAAATCATAGTGCCAAATTTCAAATAAAATAAATAGTTTAAGAACCATCCCACATCGGTTTTAATCGTATTTTTCGTATGAAAGACAATACGTTCAAGTTCCAATAGTTGATTATCCCGTTGACCGCGTGACAATATCGTATAAGCAGTTGCGATATATGATACCGAATATAATATATAACTAGTAAATTCTATTAAATTCGGGAACCAATTTGTTGTGCGAATATATTCCGTGGATAGATAACATATAAAGGGCAATGTTATTATTTCCACGACATTTAAAACCAATGCATAGGACCTCGTAAGCCATGTTTGATGTAATCTACCCGCAGTCAGTCGATACGATGTGACGCCAATTAATAGTGCGTAGTAATGATATATATGTAACATCCGGCGTCGTACCATCATGCACGGTACGCTATAGAAAACTGAATGAACTTGCGCTTTTTATTTTCCAATATTTTGTATTTTTATGCATATTATCGTTAGTTAATTACTTAATGTATTGCTTATCCATGTCAACAAATCATCTAATGAAACCTGATGTACGTAAGCATAATAAGCTTTGGGAGCTCTATTTAATAAAGTGTATGTATGAATGCAAAAAAAAGAGAATGAATTCTATTAATAAAATTGTTATTTTTATTGTTTTTTTTTTATTTCTGGTTCACTATAAAAGCAACTAGTGGTTTTTGGTCTGTTTGTCTATTAAAATAAAAGTAAATAACAAATTATATCAATTAAATAAAGAGCATATAGATCATTGGGGAAGTACACAGTCATAGCATTGACTACTGATAAGAAATGTAAATAATAATAAAACATGAAAATAAACACAGATCAACATTGAAATATTCAATGACTTTTAATCAGTGTGCAGAGTTTTTTTTTGCAAGGCTCACACATGTACAATAACGGAACTGTGCAAGCATACATTACTGCTGAGCTCACACTCTCTCTGTGCACTCTTGCAATCTGTCTTTGTCTTGCTCATTGAATAACAGCTGTTAGCATTGCGCGCCGCCTATGCACACAAAGCAAGCAAAAGTTTATCACTCTCAGAGCGCACGTCTCACTCTCATCTATCGTTGCCCATGCATAAACTGAACGAAACATTTGATCATACATTTATTGATACATTTTATAGTAACAGTGGAGTAAGTAGCATTATTATTTAACAGTTCTTATCATCATTTGAACACTTTTCAATGAGCTGTTGAGTCCATTAAATTCATTCCAATTGATGCCTTTACCGTAGGTTGTCTCATTATATTTTCCCATCAGATTACTAAATATATATAAATGAATATATTTAGAAATATAATTAAATATATAATATAATAATAAAAAAAAAAATTATATACATACCTTGAATGACATTTCTTGTACCACCAGCCACCTGTATATTGCGTTGCACAGTTTCCCTCGTACAAATCATTATCTTTGTCTCGTGATGAAAAGCTACCGTTTATGTGTCCATTTAGCGAATCTCCAGCTGTGCCAGAGAATGCTCCCAATGTATGTAAAGCATAGAAACTTTTTTCACTACCAATTGCAAATCGATCATATTTTGCAAATTTACGTTCACCAGCCCAATTTTCCATTTCAATAAGTAATTCTTGATCCAATTCCTTAGTCATAGCATGCAATTTATCTAATCCAATAAAAAATTCACCATTAACATTACCAAAGCCATGTTTAAAATCATGCCAATAGCGATAGAAGTCAAGACTTCCATCCATTCGCCGCATTATCACAGTCCAAGATCCGTCTTTCTGCTCCGTCTCAACACAACGGACAAGAAAGGGAATTGAATTATATGAAGAGACTTGAATTTGATAGACACCCGTAAGACGCGATAGTGCTGTTGCTTCGATGCAATTCTTTGCATATTGTGCCGTTGACTTCGCCGGATTTATTGACAATTTATCAATTTTCTCACTTAATTCTACAAACATTTTCGTCTGTTCGGCGCTAAAAGAATTTAATAATCTTTATTTAACCAAAATTTTTCGTATAATTATTTTGGGTTAGACAATTACCGAATTGTATCAAGTTGTGTTTGAATTGATTTAGTAGTTGGATCACGAATTCGAAAGAATAATTCTGTTGTATTGCCATATTTAATGGTCAAATTTCCAGTTTTATCAACATTATCAATTTTTGTATTCTCATCACATCTATACACAGAAATATTTATTAATAAAATTGTGCAAAATATTATGAACAACATCTTTTCAACACTGAGATCTGAGAAGACTAAGCTGATTTTACAATCAACAAATAATTTTATAAGCTTATCAGTTATGAGTAATATACAAATACTCAAAATAAGATTTATAAATATACTGAATAATGAATTTTTACACTGTAAGAAATAAAATATTAGTAAACGCAAACACATTTCAAAGGGTTAAATAATATCAAAACAAAAGGATTAATATTTTATGATCTTGTTTACATAACTCTTCATATTTGACCTGACATATTTTGACCTTTCTCATAGGTAACTTTGTAATATCTGTCCAGCCTTATGTTAACGAATCTACCTGTACTACCTCTATTCTATATAAAAGGACTACGTAAGACTCTAGGCAATATCATACGTATTTGAAAACTCCTTGCGTCAACATGTTCGATCATCAGCAAAGCTCACTGTATTTTGTACAACTGGATATAAGTTACATAATGTCACTTATGTTGGCAATAACAATTTTGGGAGCATTGATTAACTATTGGACAAGTTTAAATCGTGAAATTCACTTTGAAAATATACCAGCTCCAGTTGCCAATAAAATTCCGGCAGTTCAAAGGATCACAAAACGGAAAAAATATCAGGATGAAGATATAGATACACCTATTCAACGTATTCCTGCTCTGAAATATCTAAGATTGGAGGATCGTACAAAAATAATGACTGGTGTACGTCGCAGACTTGATCAAGAATTTTAATTATTATATATAGAATAATAAATTTCTAAGTTGTATTATATAAGAAATATGCCCAATAAAAATACATTATAAATGTAAAAATCATTATTTTTTTCTCTATCCCCTATATTAATAACGAATTCTTATTTAACAGCGGCAAATAGCAAATCAATCAACAAAATAAACATTTTTATGCCATAATAATGCACGAGAACATAAAATTGAGATCACTGTGAGATTGTGCCGCGGAGAGCAGCCGCAGCTTGCAATTAACGAAGCAGTATTTGTAATGCTGCACGCACGATTGTAAGCAGCATCGTTTTAAAGCAACGAACAAAAGAGAGCGCTCTGTGTCGTGCATATGAGTGCGTCATAGAGTGAACGATTCACGCTTAAACATAATCGTGTTAGAAGCTGCGCTCGTAGCAAGAAAAATTAAAGTGTAGAGTGCATCGATGAATTTTGCTGACTATTGAAGAAAGTATAAATAGTGCTGCTTACGTAAGCCAGCCTTCAGTTATCCCCGCGGGCTTGAACAGTGTGGTATTGTGTGTGGTGAAAATAAGTTTTTAATTTGTGCGTGCTAAATAAATATTGTGAACACTGTGCTGCCAGATCTGGAAAAATGTATGTTGAATGAGGAGCGCTAGTATTGCCAGATCTAGTGAAATTGTAAGCACAGCTGTTCATAACAGAATGTTAAACCCAAAACAACCTGTGGCAGCCGGTGTGGAAAAGCATGCAAAGCGTTCGTATGGATAATTTATTATTTTACAAATCAAATATATAAATATAGCTAATATTAAAATTAAAACATTTATATACAGATGCTGAAAGTCATACGTTTAACCTGGCAACACACACGGCGACGACAAATGGCAAACTTTGCACAAGTTCTCAATCCCATGACAGGACAAAACACATGGCAGGAACGCGATGATGATTATGATTATCATCAGGAGGTGGCAAATGCTGGTTTTGGTGATATGCTACACGACTGGGAACGTAATCAAAAATACGATGCAGCCTTGCGAAAAACAATTGCAGCAATGCGACAAGCTGGAAAACCAGTACATGTATTAGATATTGGAACTGGCACTGGAATTCTGGCAATGATGGCATTGCGTGCCGGTGCCGATACAGTGACAGCATGTGAAGCATTTATGCCCATGGCCAATTGTGCAGCACGCATATTGGAAGCAAATGATGCCAGCAAAGTGCATCTCATACGTAAACGTTCAACGGATATAGAAATGGGCGTCGATATGAAGCAAAAGGCAAATCTTCTAGTTGCAGAACTCTTAGACACTGAGTTAATTGGTGAGGGAGCCATAAGCATTTATAATCATGCACATGAGCATCTATTAACTGAAGATGCACTCTGTATACCGGCACGTGCCACATGTTACGCACAAGTGGCACAATCTGCCTTAGCAACGCAATGGAATAGCTTAAAATTATTGGCAAATCTCGATGGTGATTTACTGTTACGTCCATCGGCACAGTTGCTGCAATGTAGTGGTGAAGCAACAGTACTACACGATGTGCAATTATCACAATTACCTAAGGAATCATTTGATGTACTTGCCGATCCCGTAGAAATCTTTCAGTTTGACTTTCAACGCAAACAGCCGCGTGAACTGCAGCGACAAAACGTAGTGCAGCTGCAATTGCATAAACCTGGCACTGTGGAATTAATCTTCTATTGGTGGCAAATCGAAATGGATAACGGTGGTGAAATATTATTAAGCTGTGCTCCCTACTGGGCGCATCCCGAATTAAAGCAACTTCAGGCAACAGAAGACAAGCTCAAGGATCGACCAGTAGCAAATATTGTACCATGGCGAGATCATTGGATGCAAGCGATCTATTATATACCCAAACCTTTGCAATTACTTGATCCAAATGCACAAACTTTTTGGCTGCGCTGCCAACATGATGAATACTCTTTGTGGTTCGATGCACACCAACAGCAGCCTGCAGCCGAGTCAAGGCCAACGCCACGTCATAGCTGCACTTGTGACCTGCATATGACATATACACGCAGTCGCATAGGTCAACTAAATCAGGGTACACGTAATAAACGTTACCTGAGCTATTTGGAAGATCAGGCACTTGACAAGTCTTCGCATGTGCTTGTCATTGGCGACGGTTGCCTGTTGGGTTTAGCCAGTTCAGCATTGGGTGCAGCAACTGTACATTGCCTGGAACCACATCGTTTCTCGCGTCGTCTGCTTGATGGCATGGCAAAACATAATCAGCTAAAGAATGTACAGTTTCTGGAGAAACTTGATGATTTGCAGGCAGATGTATTGACCAGCATAACACACATCTTTGCGGAACCTTATTTCATTAATTCAATTCTACCTTGGGATAATTTTTATTTTGGCACATTGCTGCTGCAATTGCAGACAAAGTTGCCAGCAGCAGTAAAAATTTCACCATATGCAGCGCGTATTTATGCGCTGCCAGTGCAATTTATAGATCTGCATAAGATACGTGCTCCGATTGGCAGTTGTGAGGGATTCGATTTGAAGTTATTCGATGAGATGGTACAGGTAATTATCAGCTGCTATAGAAATATGGTTTATAACTGTTTAATATATATAAAACTTAACCTACTTAGCGCTCAGCCGAGCAGGCTCTAACACTAGTCGAGGCGCAACCGCTATGGGAATATCCCTGCCGTGCATTAGCAGCCCCGCAGGAACTGCTGCACGTTGAATTTGCCAACTTTGGCCAAGAGCAGCTTAGACAGGGACGCCTGGAATTGACAACGTAAGCAGCCGCTGCTTAAATCTAACTAAATGCTATGCTAAAATTTTATCAAAACTTTTCTGCAGGCTGAGCGAATGCAATGGCATTGCCTTGTGGGTCGATTGGCAGCTGGCTGAGAAGCAAAGTCCAAGAACAACTGTTAGTAGCGGACCCTTGGAAGCCATAGTGCCTGGAGCATATGTTAAATGGGATATGTTTGTACGGCAAGGCGTGCACTTTACCAACTATACGAAGCTAGCAAAGCATCTGGATTGGAGCACAACATATCGTCCACTTTTGGGCGAATTAAATTTCAATTTTACGCTTGGCGATTAAAACAAAAAAAACGAAAAATTAAAACTTTTTTTTTGGCTTGCACATGAAAATTTAGAGTGAAAGATTTTTTTTGAAGTGAAGGACAATGACAGGATGCACTAATTACACCTTTGGTATCTCATCCTCCATGTGTGTCAAGACAATATTACGTTCAGTTTGTGCACTTGGATTTTTATCATTGCTCTTGAGTCGCGAACGTAGATCAAGTGCATGTATATCGGTCATCAGTGCATGTTCCTTATTCTCCAGATCAACATTAATACGCTCCGCATGATCCGACAAGAGATTAAAGTTTGATTTAGCTTCATCAATTTTCTCACGTAGACTACGACAAACTTCACGCATTTTCTCCACCTCAGTGCAAAGTGTATCGTGCGCTTTATCCATGCATAATTCCATGCCACTGCGTTGTGCACGATTTTCGAGGCGTGTTTCGGCCAACATATTTGCATCCTTTTTGCCACGCAAGGAATCTTCCAATGCTTTAATTTCACACATGGCTTGCTCCATTTCTTCGCGCATCTTTAGTTTTTGCCATTCGAGTTCATTGCGTGCACGTTGCGTTTCAAAGATGCGTTTTCTAATCGAATGTTCGGCACGTTCCTGTTGCACTTGCAACATGTTGCGTGCCTTTTCGCGGCAAACGAAGAGAGATTCACGTATTGATGCCGTTTCAGCCAATTCATTTTCGGCCATCTGCTTAATATTTCGAACATGTTCCAGCCACGACTCGTACGAACAGGATCTGGGAAACATAGGATATTTTTCTTATGGAAATCGGAAAGAAATTTTTACTTACTTTTTGGGCATACGCGTTGGATCTGGCTTGTAGGAGATGCCAGCTGAGCTGCTATTCAATGCTAACTGCACATTGTCGAGATCCACAGCTTCAACTTTATTATCAATTTCCATATTAATATTGAAACGTACTTCCTCCAAACGTGTCAATTTCTCCCATGCATGTTGGCAGCGATCCTTGAGCAAACGTTGATTATTCTCCAAAATGCATAATTCATTTTTTATTTCCGTATCGGCTTCATCGTATATCAATTCGGAACCCAAACGATTATCACGCATTGTCAGCACTTCACTTAGCACTCCAATGGGACCCTGAAGACCTTCCAATTCACGTTCCGTCAATTCTTTTTGCTCTTGCAACGATTTTATTTCAACGACAATGCGTTCAAATGTTTTCTGTATAACTTCGCGCCAACTATTCAACTCAATGATGCTGCAAATGCAACGAAAATATATAACATATAGTGGTAATCCGATAATTTAGTAAGCTTGTTTTTTTTTTACCGTTCATGTAAAGCTTCATTGGTTTCATATTGCGCCCAATCGGATTCAATGCGCGTCTCATTGCGCAATTTGCGTGATGAATGACGTAAAGCAAAGGCATCCGAACGTCGTGCATTTGCAACATTACGTAGCATTGCAACACGAGCATTCCAATCTGCAAGTGATATATGTTGCAATGGTTTCTCCATCGTTACAATTGAATTAGACGACATTTTTATTTTATTTTTATTTTTTTTTAAATTAATTACACAACAAAATTATAAGAATTAATGTTTAAAACAAATTTTGTCATTAACTATTTTCACAGAATATTTTATGTACATATAATATGTATGTAACGCTCATAACACAAAACTAATGATGAATGTAACTAGTTTTTTCATGTAATATTTCAATATTTGTTTATCCAATGTCTACTAGATCTCCAAGGTATTGTCGTGGCGGCCATTGTCAAGGACGACAAGGAAATGCAATGGCATAAATAGTCATATTTGTGATGAAAACTTTATAGGATATATATAATTTATATTGATTTAAGAAGCAAGTTATCTGGAATTTGATATAAACTCTATTTGGATATAGTCTAGAGTTATCCGACTGTCAAATTTAAATATCTTTAGCTTCTCAGATGCATGTACCTCCATCCGAAATTCTTAAGTATTTACGTTGCTTTCTTCCTTCTTCTTTAGCCTGTTCGTAATCTAGTAATCCAAATTCGTACACTCGACATAACCTTAAACAAATAATTTTTACTTAATACACAAATACACTTACACAATACTATATAAATACCATAAAAAAAAAATCTTAAAAAATATATTTAAAATCATAAAAAAATATAATATTAATATTATAAAATGGCTTTTGAATTCGTTGTTCGCATGGAGAAACCATTTGCACATTTACCCGATGCCGATTTTCAATATCGTGTAAATAGTTTAAATAATACTACGTTTTCACGACTCACGGATTCCATTAACGTCCAAAACTCATCACGACAGTTGCGTGGTCAAACAAACATCGAGACGGATTGGGCAAACTATATGACAAACGTAGCATTATCAGATCGGTAAACAATATTTTCTCTTTCTCTCTTTAACTCTTTCTCATGCTTTCTCACATTACAGCGTGAATGAAATAGAGAGCTGGCGTAATGTGATTGAAAAAACCTGCGAACGTTTAGAATCTGGCATCAAAATGTTAAAAGAGGAAAAATTAAATATCGAAGCTGAACTTGATGCATTGCAACGTCCGTTGGATATTTTAGGACCAATTTTAACATTACGTGATAATCGTCTTCAAACCGAATTGACCAATGATCTTGCATATAGAGAGCTGAAATATGAGTTGTATATTTTGGAGAATAATCATCATCTGCTTAAAGAGCAATGGCAAAAGTTATGGGAGAAATTGCAAAGTTTGGAAACTTTACGATCCCAGATAATGCACGAATTGGAGAATAAAATGGAAGTCAGAGATATGGATAAAGAATTATTGGCCATGAATACTCATTCAAGTCCAATATCATTTAAGCCGCAACTATTATGTAAACGCAAAGAGTACGATTTTTTTTTGTTTATAGTTACATAAAATTTTTGGATGTCCTAATGCTTGTATTTTCTCTTTCAGCGGCTATGACTATGAATATTGGCTGGAACATACAAAGCAAATAATATTGTGGGCACAGAATGAATTAGCTGATTTATTGACAATCAAGGAAACGCTAATCACTTGTAGAAAACGTGCTTGTAGCATCTATGAAGCACAAAGACAACGTACAAGTTATAGTTTACGTCGTCGCATATTCGATACTCAACATGTGATCAATAATTTGGAATGGCAAAAGACACGACTGCAGGAGGAGCTAAAGAAAACCTATTGTGAAATTGATAATCTGGAATCATCGTTATATGGCAAAAAGAATCAGCTTAAATTGGCGGAGACACGTGTTAAGACACGGGAACAACGCAGAGGCATAGAACTCTGTATAGATTCAGCACATAAAGCACTTCATAAAGAAGTAGAAAATATACAAATAATATGTCGTTGCCTGCAGTCAAAGATTGATGAATCTAAGGCTGCATATAATGATATTATTAATCATACGACTAAAATTGAAACGGATCTTGAGCATAAACGGAATACTTTAATGTTAGATACAAATGCATTCAATATACACGAATCTTTGACGAAGAATGACAATGATACTACCAATCGTAATATGGAAACTTTAGTGATTGCACAAGTTTCTCCAATTTGACAAAAATTAATTTTTTTTGTTTTTTTTTTTTTTGAGGAATTTTGCAAAGTATTTTCAGAAAATTCCTATGTATTTTAGTAATTTTTTCATGGATTTGATATCATTTTCGAAAATTATAGTTGAAATTATGAAAATTATCTGTAATCAAGGCTATAATTTTCATGATATTTGAAATATTGAAATTTATGGAAAATTTATATTCATATGCTGAATATTTTAATGGAAGCTTGGAAAAAGTTTTGAGTTGAAAAACTAGAAATTCTTCCAAACTTCCAAAGATAAAAAAAGATATACAAATATTGATATATGATATATTGATATACAATAAATATTTAAAAGTATACAAAAATATTTTTTAATCAGAAAAATGTATAACATTGCTATAGTTAATTTTTACAGTTATATAGCCTATAATATGTTTTCTATGGAGATACACGCCGGGAAAAAACAAACAAAAGGCTGTGGGAAATGCTATGGATACCAGTAACATGTCTAAACTATAGCATCAAAATTATAAGACAATTTTTAATTGAAGTTGTATCAAGTCATTTATCGCTATAAGCAAGTTTAAGATTATTATAAATTTTTTTTGCCTAAATAAAAATATATAAATCAAAGCAACATAAGAAATTTCATAAGCGCTTGTGAACAACAGATAAAAAAAGAAAAACTACTTAATACTTATACATACATACATACATATACATAAATATACATACATACTTTTATAAACTTATAAAATTTATATTCTTATAAACTTGAAAGCCAATCAATAATAGCAAAATGTCATTCCAACCATTGAGTAACAAGGAGAAGCCATTGGTGCATATCAATGAGATGGATTGGAATGCACGTTTTCAACGTCTATGTAATATTTCAAAAGCCCGTCGAGATGATACATTTGCCATACGTAACTCCAATCAGAGAACTATGAATGATATGCGCATCGAAGGAAATTGGTCAAATTATAATTCTAATATGGCGCTATCAAATCGGTAAGATCAAGAATATTATAGATCTATATTTTATATATATATATATATATATTTCTCTATTATACTTAGCATTGATGAGTTGTCAACTTGGCGTGATATATTGACAAAAACCTTGGAACGTCTGGAGAGTGAAATTAATACACTGCGCGAGGAAAAGATTCTGACGGAGCAAGTTATTGAATCGTATAAGCAACCAATTGCACGTCTAGGTGAAGTAATATCAATGCGTGATAATCGTCTCGGATCTGAATTGACATATGATTCACCCGATGGTGAAATTAAAAACGAATTAGAAATATTATCGCGCAATCAACGTTTGCTAACAGATCGTTGCCAGAATGCATGGGAGAAACTCAATCGATTGTCGGATGTTCACTGCAAGTTGCAGAGGGAAATTGATATGAAAATTGAAACAATTGATTTGGATACATCACAATTGGCATTGAATAACAAATCGACAAATATCTCATTGAAATTAGATCCATTGAAAGATGCTAAAGAGTAAGAAAAGCTAACTTCTTAGTAAAAGAAAAAAAACTTTTATCATATTTCTCTTTCTCTCTTTATACACTTACAGTTCCTGTACATATGATTATTGGCTGGGAAATGTTAAAAATATCAAATTGATTGCAGAGAATGAACTGGCAAATACAACTGCTCTGAGAGAAGCACTCTTTGTCTGCCGCTCTAAGGCTGAAGGCATTCTAAAGGCACAACAGGATCGCGCTGAATTTGTACTGCGTAATCGTATCTTTACAACTCAACGTTCAGTCAACGAATTGAAATGGCAAAAGCAAAAATTAAATGAGGAAATGGAAAAGTCTGTGTGTGACATTGCAAATCTTGAAAGTGCATTGCATGAGAAGACTGTTGCGCAGAAGGTAGCTGAAACACGTTTAGAGAATCGTACTGCACGTCCAGGAATTGATCTTTGTCGTGATGCAGCGCATCAATTGCTTTGCATGGAAGTTGAGAATTTACGTGAAATGCGACGTTCACTTGAATATAAACTGGATATAGCACGTACAAACTTTAATTTAATTTCAGATCATTCAATTAGAGTCAGTGATGATTTGAATAATAAGGAACATTCTCTGGATACGGATCAGCGTGCGCTCAGTATGCGATCTACGCTTGCTACACAGCTGACTGAACCTATGACAATGACTGATCGAAATATTGAAGTATTGAAAATAGAAGATACTGCTAAATAATAATGATGATTGCGTTACTTTTACATATTTATAAAATTAATTGTGTATGCAATAATAATTAATCAATAATAATGTCAATTAATAATAATCTATACATAAGTATATTACATTTAAATTTATGCATCAATTTATAATTTCAAATTAATCAAAACGCAAAATTGCAAATTAAACAATCGATAAGCGCAATTTGCTCATTTTTTGCGTTAAACGGCCAAACAGCTGTTTGCGCTATCGATATATTTTTTGCTATGTCGCGTCTGTGCGATAGTTATTTTAAGTCATCAACTGCTGCTGTTTATAATATTTTTTTTTTTTACGGATTGGAAATCGTTAAACGTGCAAAAAGAATACATTTTTGGCCAAAGGCAGAGTGTGCTGTGTGCCTACATGTTGCTTGGGCAGCAACTACATATTTATTTGTAATCTCTCGCTGCGCTGCATTGCAAAATCAAAGACAGCTGAAGAAACAGGACAACAACAGCACCACTAACAACAACAACATCAACAAAGAAGAAGGTGGCAAAACGTAAAATACAAGGCCAAGGACAAGAAGAGGACGACCGAGAGTAATAAGAACAATACGATAACTTAATTCGCATACATTTAAATAATGACCACGTGCAAAACAAGCCTCAATATACTGCCCGATGAAATACTCGAGTTCATATTTACTTATCTGCCGCCCTATGGAGATCTGGAGCATTGCAGTCTTGTCTGCAAGCGATGGCAACAAATTGTGAAGAGTAAGACTAAAGCTGAGTGTTTTACACTACTTTACAACTAATTCTTTATTTCCCGCTTTCCAGATCTCGTGCGACGTTCAAAAATGAATCTAGAGAAAGGTTTGGCTGACTTTCGACTGCGTTGGGAAGTCTTCTCGCAGCAAACGGCCGCCGCTGTGGAAGCCAGACGACCAACGTTACCTTCCGGAGTACCTATGCCCATTATAGCTGGACGCTTTGCACACTCTACCGTTAGGCATGGCAATTCAATGTATGTCTTTGGAGGCGGTTCATCATCAGATACAACATTCAATGATCTTTGGCGTTTCGATTTAACGCATATGCGCTGGTCGCGTCCCTTGGCCACTGGTACGTATCCATCACCCAAGGGTAGCGCTTCAATGGTCGCTTGGCGTGATAATCTAGTACTCTTTGGCGGTTGGCGTTATCCCTCACTGCATCCGCCATATCAACCATGGTGCCTATTCGATGAACTACATTATTATGATCTTGACAAAAATCGTTGGCTAGCACGCAATTGTTTGCCCTGTCCACCACCCATGGCTGGCCATTCAGCCACGGTGCATGGCAATCGCATGATTGTCTTTGGTGGTTATCAAATTAAGGATGATGTCAATGTAAATTCCAATGATACATGGGTTCTGGATCTCGAAGAGCAACGCTGGTGGCAGCCACTCTTTGTGGGCAACACACGGCCGGCGTCACGTTATGGACAAATTCAAGTAGAATTGGATAAACATCATTTGCTTGTCGTCGGTGGTTGCGGTGGTGCGAATCGTGTTTATACAGATGCCTGGCTACTAGATATGACACGTGATGCATGGTCCTGGAAACAATTATCAGTGCGTAATAAACTTTTTGGTGCTGTGCATATGTGGTGTAATCCTGGCTGTCGAGTTAACAATTTTCTAGTTGTTGTTGGTCCATCGCCAAAGATACCACAGGATTTTCAAATCATGAAACAAAGTCGAGTGCCAGCAGTTGGTGGTAATGCATTACGCTTTGCAGGATTGGGACAAGCGCCACCACCGCCACTCTATCAGCAGCAGCAGCAACAGTTGCCAGGTGGAGCAGGTTTAGGCGGTGGTCAACGTGGAGTATTACTGCCAGAACGTCGACCTGGCGGCATGCTACCGGCAAATAATTTACGTTTAGGTGCTGGAAATAATTTAGTAGCTGCACTGGCGCCACAGGAACAGTATTTGGCTAATAGACGAGCGATACTCAATCAACATAGGCAACAGGCGCAACAATTTATGCATAACAACAATGTGAACAATAATAACAACAACGGCAACAATGCTAACAATGGCAACAATAGCAACAACAACAACAATTTTCAACCACGTTCTGGACGTTTAAGTGATTTACATGCACCACAGCAACCAGCAGGAGCAGCGGCAGCGGGAGCAGCAGCAACTCCAGCTTCGCCTCCTACTGCAGCAGCATCAGCAGCAGCTGATGGCGATGCAGATGCTGCACAACGTTTGCAAAGAAATCTAGCGCTACGTTGTCGCGACAATGAGCCGCTGTTGCCCAAACGTTTCGATGAACATTACGAGGTGAGTATGAAAAGTTCTAACAGCATTCAATTATTAATCTTTTTTTTTTTGCCAGGATCCTTTTCGTATGGCTGCATTTAATGTGCCTGGACGTTCGCGTAGCGCATCGCGAGATCATAGCGAACGCATAAGACGCATGGAGGAGAAAATGAATGCAATACGTAATTCAAGACGCAGTGCACCCGCCCATGTGGAGCCGCAAAAGTTGCGTGCACCATCACCAAAACGTTTACGTTGCAATGTCCAATCATTATTTGTCTGTGACATTTCCAGTTTACTGCAACATGATAATGGCAGTGAGCCTGGTCTCGATTGGGTAGAGTATAAAAATTTCGGTGTATTAAATGGTGCACCCGATCGTTTAATACTCTCTAGCCTAATAGCTGGCAATGGTGAATTAATACTCTTTGGCGGCGTGCACAAGGAGACATTAACTGACATCACGCATCATGTATCCAATTCTATACACTTCCTCAGCGTGCCACGTGATATTATCTAAACAGTAAAAAAAGAAAAGAAAAATTATGAAAAATCAGAAAGATATAAACGGATATATATATTTATAGATATATAGAGACAGACATTAGCTATATCTTTAAAAACTCTCACAGTAAGCCTAAGTTATTATTGCTGCTATTATCTAAGGAAATCCTTCAAAATTAGTTTTGATTTAAACATTGGATTATAATGTGTATAAAATAATAATTATAATAATATTTGCCTGCATAATTATAAAGATTACAAGCTGAATACAAAAAACTAAGAATAATAAATATATAGAATATATATATACATATATAAACAGGATCATAAGCAACATCACAACGACAATGATTTTTATCACAAAACAAATTGTGAACAAATACTTCGGCAGGTGCCCCAAAAGAGAATGTGCGTGCGAACGAGAGAGAGATAGAGACAGAGAGGAGAGAAGTGTAAAGAGTGAAAAAGTTGATTAACTACAACATAAATGCTGCACGTGTATCGAGTCTGTCTACCATTTGGAGACCAGCCCCCCAACTGAACACAGACCAGTTTTTCTTGCAAGCCAAAACATGCCAAAGTCAAAGTCAGTGTCTGCCGGCAGCAAAGGGAATGTGAAAAAAACACAAAAAAAAAAAAAAACACTCTCCGAAAAAAGAATAGACGACGCTTTGTTGCCCTAACAACAAATTATGACTAACAGCAGCTCAAAATTAAATCAAGACTTGAAAAAAAAAATGAAAACTAGCGACAGAAATTATAAATTTTAGTTTTAATTAAATTTTGTTTATTTAAATTAATTTACAATTTTGTATAAATTCATATTAAATATTTATTTTCAATTCATTTTCATATCGTTTTTAATTTTATTTAAATATGTAACATAATTGATATAATAGTCAATGTGCCGCATAGCAATTGTAGTGTATACGACAGTAGATGAGTTACAGAAATAACTTTGGCTCAAGCAGAAGCTATTAAAAGGGTTCAAGGCTGTGTAGCTATGCTATGCGTCGTTGGGCAACACAAAATGAAGTCATGCTTAATTTCTTAAATGAAAATTGAATGGTAACAAAATTCTTTTTCCATTTTGCTAAATAATGTTCAATGTAATTCTGATTGAATTGTAGCTGCAAAAATGTTTTCATATACATACATATGAACATAATATATTCTTCAACGCTTTTATGCCGCAATAATTCTAACAATCAGCTGAAAATTGAAAACAAACTCAAGAGAGTGAGAGAGATAGACACACACACACACACGCACGCATATATAGAGAGCATGAACAAAACACACCTTTGCCGTGAGAGAATGAGAGCTTTGTCAGAGCGCAAGAGAGAGAGAGAGAGCACGTGCACACGCGGTTTACCTTACAAATCGACACCAAACCGTTTGATTGCTTAGCTCTTCTCGTTGTATTGTTCTCAGTCGCTGATCAGTTGCTGGCAGCGCGTTGCGCTCAACGGTTCAATTCGTTTCGTTCGCGAAGTTAAGAATATTTCAACAGCTGCTTTTACGTTTATCGGTCAAGTTCAGCTCCTTTTCCAGAAAATTGCACATCGAATCGTCGTATATCGCTAATTTTATATACATTTTGGCATGAAATTTTCATTTCTACACAACAATAAATAAAATCGTGTTATACGAAAAAAAATAAAAAATTAAAAATATCCACAAAAATTGTCAAAGTGCCAAAAAGCAACAAAACAAACGTAGGAGAAGGAAGGAGAAAATAAAAGAAAAGCAAACAATTAAGTGCAAATAAAAGCTGTGAAAGGTCAACAAATCAAATGCAATAAATTCAAGGAAAAAAAAAATAAACGCAAATACAAAAATAAAATAGGAAATAATATAAAAAAAAAATTAATACTCTGCCTTATGTAAATTTACGTTCTAAGCGCAAGTAAATCGCAAATTCGATGCCCAAACGAATAACAAAACAATTTGCGCAGCAGCTTTGAAAAAAATAAAAAAAACAACTGAAAATCAATCGATTGCTTGCCTCAGGCTAATTTATTAAAAAACAATAACAAATCAAAAAAATAAATAAATAAATAAAGGTAAATAATAAAAAAAATTTAAATTTTGTAAAGTGAGTTGACTAAAGAAATCCCCTGAAATTTTAAATTTATTGCTTTATACTTTTTATCTGTTTTATATGCTTGGCGTAATTTTGATTATTTTGTGTTAGTTTAGTTATTCAAATAATTGTGAATTTGATTCCCTGCAATGTCATCTACATCTAGGTAAACACTTCAAACCGGTTATATATATTTCTTTTTATATATATTAACCATGCGCAAAATATAAATAATGAGAACCACACACACAGTGTCAGACAAACATATTCACACACATACATACATTTGCACATGAATACATGCATAGCTAATGGGGCATGGCTTTAGCCGGCTGAACGTAGCATTATTGTTATTGTTATTATATTTATCTTGTCTTATTGATAAACAAAGTATATAGTATACATATTTTTATTATTATTGTGAAATTCTTCATATCTGTATTTTTATTTTATTCTTTTCTATTTTCATTTCGACTGCTTATTACAGTCGTCATAAAAATTCAAGAGAAGAAGGCGTGTGAAAGATAAATGCTTTATTTATATCAGATTTCTTATCAGCTCACAAAAGATTAGATTTTTTTTTAGCTCGAGAATATGTAATAAATCTATATTAACATTCAAGGTAAAAATAATCTTGATCTTGATTTAGTTTAATATACGAAGCGTGCTATGTGTATAAATATAATAAAAATAGCATAAAAATTACGAGTCGCGCTGTGCATATAAATTACAGTTGATAAAAATTATTTAAGCTTTATTTGCAAATAAATTTTTTTTTATTTACTTTAAAAAAATAAATTAAAAGCAAATTATAAATAGTTTCAAATATTTTTCAAAGAATTTGTAAGACAAATTTTATATAAAATTTATATTTTGATTTTATTTGTTTAAACTTAAATAACGGTTTATGTTGTGCTATAAAAGTTAAACTTAATTCAGTTCTAACATCATTTTTTATATGTATATTTAGCATAAATTAATTATGCATTACCATATAAAGAGTATGCACACTTCGGTTTCGCTTCATTTGCAATGCAAAATTCAAAATAAAAGGCAAAAACAATTTCAGGGCGAAAGGCAGCATCCAAAACGAATAAAAGAAAACCAAAAATTTCTAATGGTTGAAGATTGATGATAGTTCCTATAAAAAAAAAACAGGTTTCCAAAGATTACAGACCTCTAAAAACCAAAGAATTTAGTTAATTTCACCAAGACGCAATATTTATTGAATTTGAATTTTTGAATTTTTTTTTTATAGAGATGAGCACTGTGTCGGCTTTGGAATTGGCCGTGGCGCATCGGAAGGAACAGGCAAATGTTGGTACTTTACTAGGACGACGTTATGCTGATCTATTACACTCTGAGAAGCATACGGATTGTGTATTCCATGTGTGTGAACAACTGTTCAAGGGACATAAACTCATTCTAAGTGCAGCGAGTCCTGTGTTTGAAGCCATGTTCTTTGGCCCATTGCAAGAGTTGGAACCAGAAATTGAAATACATGATATCAGTGCACCGATCTTTAAGGTATTGCTGGAATATATATATACTGGCAGTGTAGATTATGATCGTCTGCAGTTGGAGGAATGTATTGAACTTTACTATGCCGCCGAAAAGTATTTACTGGAACAGCTGATATCAGATTCTTTACCTGCCATCAGTCGTAAGCTGCGTTTCAGCAATGTGCTGCCTGCATTGGAGTTGAGTGTTTGCATGGGATTGGATAGTCTCCTAGATGTCTGCATGTCATTCTTTATGCGCTGCTGTGTCAATAATGATCAATATATGAGCTATCTAAAAGATCATTATGTGCATGTCTCCAAGGAATGCATCAAATCTATAATTGCTGCTTGCAAGGAGCCGCATAAATTGCTGCTTTGGTATGTTTATGAGTGGAAGCAACAGGAATGCGATGATGCTGGATTGGGTGATGCTTGCACTTGGCAAGTGTTGCCAGCCATTGATAAAAATCCTGCTCCGACGCCGGCAACATTAGTCGAACGCTGCTATTATAAGGCATGTCGACCCTTTACCGTCGATGCTGAATCATCGGTTTGGCGTCTTGGTTTGAAATGTTCCCGTTTCATATCCGTGCTTGGCCTTGTGCTCAATAGTCGCCTGGCACCGAATCTTACGTGTCATATGGGTCGTGTGCCACAAGAGTATCGTGAATCGTTACGCCTGGATCTATATGCCGCCGATGCTGATGATCGCAATGCAGACGAAGATGAAGGTGTTAGGCAACCTGTTTGGACGCATCACATCGAGAATCAGATAACAAAATATAATTGTGATCTAAATTTAAGCTGGAATCGGGATGATGCTTTCGTCCTGACACCCGAGGTGCCATATGTGCTGCAATTGAATTGGGAGTGCCACGCCTACGGTGCCGAATATCCTTGCAGCCTGCAATCATGTTTGGTCGATGGCATTCGCTTCATAGATGGCGACAGTTTCAGTGGCAGTCCCGTCAAAGGATTACGCTATGTGAACTTAGTTTAAGATCAATTATATTAATTTAAGTGACAAGCAAACAAACAAATTTAGTTTTTAATCATTTGTAATCAACGTGTATTTATTGCTTTTAAGTTATTGTATATCTACAGAGCTACAGAAAGTTCATTAAACTGTGAAAATTTTCGATAAAACAAAAAAAAAAAAACAATAAGAAAACATAATATTTCAATATCAAATACAAATAAAGCCGGTTTCGCTTTACATTTATACGATGTCAGCTACGCTTAGTCTGCGGCAGTTCCACTGTTCACTGCCCGCTGTTCTCTATTTGCTGTTCACTGTCCGCTTCATGTTTCCGCCAGATGATAATTAAACTCACGTGTAATACGAGTAACAGTACAATAATAACAGCAAACACTGATGCTTGTGCTTTGCTATCATTGGCTTAGCTAATTTTTGTATGCTAACTTATCAGCATAATAAAAGGACAGACTGCGTAAGCTCAGCTGCAAGCTGTTTTCATTAATTTTCAATTCTTATTTATCAGCTAAAAATTTAATTTATTTTATCAATTTTTTATTTTTATTTAATACGTTGTTTAATAACATTCAAAAAATAATAATTATTATGCATTTAAAAAATACTTTTAATATTTTTGTCTACTGGGTAAACACAAAAATCCATCGATTGTTTAGTTGGTTTCGCGCAAAACTATCGATTATTTCAACAGTATTTTATAATTTAAAGTTTAGATAACGTTTCAACCTCTACTACCCTAAAACTTTGGTAATCTTTCGTAGTCTTCACATAAACCATTTTTTTTTATAATTTTTAAATAGAATTCTAACACTTTTTTTAAAAAAAAAATATTAAAAATTTACAAAATATGTACAAAAAAAGAGAGCGCCTGAACAATCGATGAAGTTTGCATAAATTTAAAAAACAACCGACACTATTGACTGTTCAATCGATTGTTTTTCTGCTCTAGTTTGATATCGATACTTTTTGGTTAAATACTTGGTGCTTGCACATCACTAGTATTGCACCGCTTTTTGTTTATGGTGAAACGAAAAAACTGCAGACAAATTGATATAAAATGACAATTTTGTATAAAGTTGAAAGTCGACGGGATTTTGGTAATTCAAAAGATAATGTATTCCCGCATAAAGTTGTACTATGCTCAGTCTCAGCGCGTAATATCATTGCATTCAGTTCGTTACAAAGTCTTTCAAGTCATGTTTATGTTTGTGATATTGTCACACCTTGGCAACATTATAAAGTTTGTACATCGAAATCATTGATCAATGTGTTAGAATGGAATGCAAGTGGTGAACAACTGTTGCTTGGCTACATTGGTGGACGTGTAGAAATTTGGCAACCAAAAGAACATTCACTTAATAATTGGCAATTACAATTTTATGCCAATATTCCCAGCGAAGATATTATTCAGGCAAAGTTCTTTCACAATGGCAAAGGAATTGTTTTTAATACACAAAAAAAGGATCATATCTATTATGCTGAGAAATTTGAACGTCTTGAGCAACGTCCAACTTTAACAGGATTTGGTGGTGTTGCTGCCGAAGGTTGCATTCTATTAACATCATCAGGTCTGTTGGCTGCCTTTACCTTGCCACAACTGCAACGTTTGCAGCCCATTACAAATGCTAATGCTGCTGGCGGTGCCAATGGCACTGGGCCTGCAGGCATGCCAGATTCAATGCCTAATAGTGAGAATAGTGAACAAATTGAATTGACACCAGCGACACATAGCATTGGCATCTCACGCAGTTATATTGAACATTGCAGCATGTTGCCCAGCGCCAGCGGTGCGCTAAACATAGCCTATAGCATTGGCTGGCAGCAGCAACAGCAGCTGGTACATTGCTTCAAGGTAAGAGAGGGAAAGAACGATTATTTTGAAACTGCAACTGATATTTTTTATTACAGGTCTCACTGCAGCTGGAAGGTGAAAGAATTGGCATCAAATCGGAATCATTGGCCAGCATCTTTTTAAATAATACAACGACAACACAGCAGGAACAGCGACGCATCAAGCAATTGCTCTGGACACGCGTTGGCAATGATGATGTCATCTTTGTAGTCTTTGGCGGTGGCTGTGAAACTGGCAGCCTGCTAGAACAATGGACACTGACGCGACGTCATCAAAATGTTCATGCATTACTGCAACAGAATTCAACAGCAGCACAAACAAAACCCGTTGATTTTGTGCCCAGCGAAAGTTGGGAGCATGTTGCAAAGTTGCAATTAAATGCACAAATTGCCCAACTATGTAGCACACGTCTGATCACCACAGCTGACAATGTACAGCTCTATGCCATTCTACAGGATAATAGCGTACAGGTTCTAGAAGCCGGCACGCTCAAGCAATTGAATCAAACACAATTCGAGCGTGATGTGGAGACACGTTTCATATGTGGCGATCTAACGCCCACCAGCCAAATGTTGCTCATATTCGATAGCCAAGCGCAATTGTATGCAATGCAAACGCCAATGTTGAAGCAAATGGCGGGCACTATGCAACTACAGTTGCTGTTGCTGCTACTCGAATATTGCATTGTCACAGGCGTTGATGCTAGCGATGTATTGCTGCTAAATCTGGGAAATCTTGAGGCACTTGTTGAGAAACTAACGGATAACTTTACCAGGCAGCCATCGTCTGTGCGACAATTTTATTATGCCAATTTCTTGGCACTCAAGAGTAATCTGTGTCGTGCACAGCAACAGGAATTTGATAATCTCATTATTTTGCATGCAATTTCAAGCACATTCAAGAGTCTATTGCGTCCATCGGATTTGGGCTGCCAGGACAAGGGACCAGCAGATAATTTGGCAATGAAGTTGGCCGAATCAGTGCCAGATGTCGATACTGTTATGCTCAATTTGGATCCCAAGGATTTCACTGTTGAACCAATGATGTTGCAAAGTTTGCAGCAATTGATTCAATGGGTCACAGACTTGGCTCTCAATATGCTCAATCGACTGCCCGAGGAAATGATCAAGAGCAAGTTATCCGGAAAGCGTCCTACGTATGATATAAGCCGTGACATTGTTGCTATTGGCAGTCTGCGTGAATTGCTCGTGATGATACGCATCTGGGGATTGCTCAATCCACAATGTCTGCCCGTTTATACCAAGACTATGGATAATATTGATGTGCTGGTTATACTATTTCGCCTGTTGACACGTCTAGCACAGAATCCAACAGAGCCCGATGAATTTCTGTTCGATGAGTGCAGTTTACTCTCCAAGCAATTGCTCATTCCACAGCCCTCAAAATATAATCCAACAACATTGCTTAGTGCCCAGGGTTATGCTGCAGTAAAATCGGGTCAATTAACCTTCACATCGCTTGTAGAACCGGCTGGACTGCAAGATATTGAAATGGAGCAGGTTGTCTTCTCAAATTGTGTCAAGGACGGCGTTAGCAATATACAATTGGGCGCCAGTCCCAGCATCATAAGACGTTGTGCGCGTTGCGGCTTTGTGAATAGCGCCAACAAAGTGGCTAAAACATCGGCATTGAAGGCGTGGTGCAATAAATGGTTGCATTGCCATTGTGGTGGCTTCTGGAAGCAGATTAATTAGTATTATAGTTTTATTTATTATCTCCCCTTAAGCAATTTGATTAATTAAAAAAAATTTTTGACAAATTTTTTAGTTTATTTATTTTGCCACTGACAAAATTCAAATTATACTTGCTCTGTATAGCATCGATAACTTAACAGCTGTTGCACAAATATAACAGAGTGGCAACATTGTTAAATCAGCTGTGTATCAAACACTTAAAAAAACGTACTAAAAACATTTAATCGAACTAACCTATAGTAATTTTAATTAAAAATATTTAGTAGTACAAAAATTACAAAGTATTTAATAATAGATGTACGAAAAAACAATATTCTAGCAAATCGATATATTGTTAATATCGATACATTATTATTTTTATCAACAAACCCCTCACCAGGGTTGCTTTTAAATGAACGAAATCAGAACATACACGTCGCAAACGTCACCAAAAAAAACGTAGTCGAGAGACACAAATTAGTGACAAATTTCATATTAATAATAAAATGTTTAATTAAAAGGCGCACCGTTTCGTCCGTACACATTTAAGCGCGTGCATGTGTGTATGCGAGTGTACGAATGTTTGTGTGTGTGTGTGTGTGCGTGTGTGTCCAAGTCGCATAATACATACATATGTGTGAAGAGTATAGCAAAAAAGAAGCAGCAGCAGCAGCAGTAGTAGTAGTAACAGAAGGCAGCAGCAGTCAGCAGCATTCACAAAAACATAAAAGTTTTTCAAGGCAGAAGCCAATTAGGTGCGCAAAATAAAGACGAGAAGCGCTTGGACAACAATCACAATGTCACTACCAGGCAACGGTATTTATGTGGTGCGCGGTGAAATGGCCACCCTAATGACGGCCATGCGACGTGGTACACGATGGAATACAACAGCTTACGTGGTAAGTTAATGATAATATAGATTAGACGTAGTCAACAATACTAATAATGAAATTTTCATATATATATATATATATATTTTTTTTTTGCAGGATGAAGAAAAGGATGCGCTATTAAAATTGTTTATCGATTTGAAACAAATTCTTAATCGTATTGAGGATTTGCGTTTAATTGAACCAAATGTATTTTTAGCGCCCTTTTTGGAAGTAATACGCACGGCAGATACCACCGGTCCGTTAACTAGTCTAGCTTTGGCTTCGGTCAATAAATTCTTGTCATATGGTTTGATTGGTAAGTTATCTCTGTCTCTCTATTTTTCTATATATAATTTGTATTTCTCATCTCAGATCCCACTACACCAAATTTGGCTGTGATTGTGGAACTAATTGCGGATGCAGTGACACATGCACGTTTCATGGGCACAGATCAATCGTCAGATAGTGTCACCTTTATGCGTGTTATTGAGGTGTTGCACACACTCATACGTAGCCCTGAGGGTGCTGCCGTTAGCAATGAATCCATGTGTGAAGTGATGCTCAGTTGTTTTAAGATTTGCTTTGAGCCACGTCTCAGTGAATTGTTACGTCGTTCCGCTGAACAGTCATTGAAAGATATGGTTCTATTATTCTTTATGAGATTGCCACAATTTACAGAGGATCACAGTGATACGGTGATGCAGAAACGTTTTACTATTAGTGAAGCAGCTGGTGCATTGCCTGAGAAAACTAAACGTAAATCACAAGTTATTGGTGCTGCACCCAATTTGGAGCCACAAACGCCACAGAGTACATCATTGACAGCAACGGCGCATTTAAAGGCACCCATATTGGCGACAACACCAGCGACGCCAGCTGGCAATATATTGGATATGCAGGGTAAAATTACACAGACGCCAACAACAGCAGCAGCAGGATCAGTGACTACTGCGGCAACAGCAGATACTACAACGACAACAACAACAACAACGGATGAAGCTGCAACAACAACAGCAGCAAGTGATGCAATTGATGTGCCTGTAATACAAGTGGAACATAGTGCAGAAACTGCAGAGACAAATGCTGATGCTGCTGAGGACGAAACATCCAGCAATAATTTATCCACACTGCCCGCAGCTAGCAGCAGTAGCAGTGAATATATCAATTCCGTTGGTGTACGTTTCACACAGCAATCTTCAGCACAGGATGCAGCTGCCTTATCGGCTACCTTGACACCATATGGACTGCCCTTTATACAGGAATTGTTTCGTTTTCTAATCATATTATGTAATCCATTGGATAAACAAAACTCTGATAGTATGATACATACGGGATTAAGTCTATTAACTGTTGCCTTTGAAGTAGCTGCCGATAATATTGGCAAATATGAAACATTACTTGAACTTGTTAAAGATGATCTATGCAGAAATTTAATTGCAGTAAGTAATTTCAATTATCTATAAATTCAAATAATTCTAATTGCATTTTTCTATGCTTATACATACAGCTCTTGGGTTCGGAACGTTTAAGCATTTTTGCTGCTGATTTACAACTTTGTTTTCTACTCTTTGAATCACTGCGCGGACATTTGAAATTTCAGCTAGAAGGTTACCTCAAGAAACTAAGCGAAATTATAGCCAGTGATAATCCAAAGACACCATATGAAATGCGTGAATTAGCCTTGGATAATCTATTACAATTATGGCGTATACCTGGATTTGTTACTGAATTATATATCAATTATGATTGTGATCTATATTGCACAGATATGTTTGAAAGTTTAACAAACTTACTCAGCAAATATACATTATCAGCCACAAATGCTGTGTATAGCACACATATTATCTCTATGGATACGCTGATAAGTGTCATTGATTGCATTGAACGCAATTGTGCAGCAGCAAAGAGTAACAGCAGTCAGTTAATGCATGCAACAGCTGCCAATAATATTGGTGGCAGTCGTCATTCACGTCATAATAGCGGACTGGAAGGCATTGTCATTGATAATGGTGATGGTGTTGAACCTGTGGAGAATATTGCCAATTTTATAAATAATAGTTCACATCGCTTGCGATTACAATCGAAGCGTAGCAGCACTGATGGCATTGTGCCAGGTATTGGTGAAGGTAATCAAATTACAAGTGAACAATTGGCAAGTGTTAAGGAAAAGAAACGTTTATTATCCAAGGGCACTGAATGGTTCAATCAACGTCCCGATAAAGGCATACAATATTTACAGGAACATGGCATACTCAAGGCACAATTGGATCCCATGCAAGTTGCATTGTTTCTACGTGAAAATCCTGGTCTTGATAAGAAAATGATTGGTGAATATATTTCGAAGAAGAAAAATGTTGATTCGAAAATTCTTATAAATTTTGTGGATTCATTTGATTTTACGGGCTTACGTGTTGATCAAGCATTACGATTATATTTGGAAACTTTCCGTTTACCTGGTGAGGCACCATTAATATTTTTAGTGCTTGAACATTTCTCAGATCATTGGCATAATCAAAATAAGGAACCATTTGCCAATGTTGATGCTGCATTCCGTTTGGCCTATGCCATCATTATGTTAAACATGGATCAACATAATTCCAATGCAAAACGTTTAAATGTACCCATGACACTTGAGGATTTCACTAAAAATTTACGTGGTCTTAATGGTGGTGAAGATTTTGATCAAGAAATGCTTGGACAAATATTTAATGCTATTAAAAATGAAGAAATTGTTATGCCAGCTGAACAAACGGGACTTGTACGTGAGAATTATTTATGGAAAATGTTACTGCGACGTGGTATTACACCCGATGGACATTTTCATTATGTACATGATGCAGCATATGATGTGCAAATCTTTAATATTGTTTGGGGTGCATCGCTAAGTGCCTTGAGCTTTATGTTTGATAAAAGTACAGAATCTGGATATCAACGTACATTGGCAGGATTTAGTAAATCAGCAGCAATATCTGCACATTATAATTTACATTCAGATTTTGATGCATTAATATTAACACTATGTAAATTTACAACGCTGCTGAGCAGCGTTGAGCAACATGAACCAACACCGGCTAATAATGAAATACAGCAAGCTGTTAATTTTGGTTTAAATGCCAAAGCACAATCGGCAATGCGTACAGTTTTTCTGCTAGTGCATGGTTATGGGGATTGTCTACGTGAAAGTTGGAAACATATTTTAGATTTATTTTTGCAATTGTTTAAATTGAAACTATTGCCACGTAATCTAATTGAAGTTGAAGATTTTTGTGAAGAAAATGGCAAGGCACAATTAATATTGGAGAAACCGCGAGAGAAACAAGAATCTGGTTTATTCTCAAGTCTTTATTCATTCATTAGCTCTGAGGGACAACGTGAACCAACATATGAGGAACAAGATGTTATAAAACATGGACGTAAATGTATTAAAGAATGTCAATTGGATCAAATGTTGCAAGAATCTAAATTTGTACAACTTGAATCATTGCAAGAGTTACTCAAATGTGTCTTATCATTGATTAAAGCGCCACAAGCACATAAATCAACAACAGGACAAACATATGCTGAAGATATAACTGTATTCTGGATGGAATTTCTTGTCAAAATTGTTGTACATAATCGTGATCGTATGATACCACTGTGGCCCGCTGTGCGTGATCAAATGTATCAATTATTGCATAGTAGTGCACAATTTGGCTATGATTATTTATTAAATCGTTGCATTGTTGCTGTACTCAAATTGGCAATATATTTGATGAGAAATGAGGAGCTATGTCCCATTGTCTTGCAATCATTGAAAATGCTTTTGGCGTTGAAGCCATTGTTACTTTTACGCATCTCAAAGCAAATTTCAATTGGTATTTATGAATTGTTAAAGACATCAGCACAGAATATACATTCGGAGCAGGATTGGCAAATAATATTTAATTTATTGGAATGTGTTGGTGCTGGCGCTGTGCCGCCTAATTTTGAGGAGCAATTGCAATTGCAGCAACAGCAGTCAAATGGACATGTGCAGCTGGATGGTGAAGATGAAGCAACAGCTGCATTGTTGCTTGAACGTGGCTACACATCAGATTCAGAGTTAAGCAAAACAACTGCAGCAGCAAATGCGAATGCAACTGCAACTGTTGCACCATCAAGTCCTAGCACTGAGAATTGGATACTTGTGGGCAAGGATAATAATGAGCTGACAACAGCTTCAAGGTAAGTTTACTTATAATTTTTTTCTACTGACCCGCTGATATCACATCTAAATCTGCTTTTCACTTTTTCCATAGGCCACAATCACCGCCAAGTACAGTAGCAAGTGCACCAATTGTTAGCAGCCTTGTCTACAATTGTCAACTTATGGATCATGCACCATTTGCATTATTCAAATGCTGGGATTCATTGGCATTCATTGTACGCAGTGTAGCGCATATAACGCCATATAATTTCGAGGCATGTGTACGTTGCATACGCATCTTTGTTGAAGCTTGTCGTGATGGTGGCATACGTCAGCGTCGCAAATTCGAGGCAACAGCCAAAAAACGTAGCTCAAAGAAACGTCAAGAATTGGGCGCAAATATTTCAACATCTGCTGGTAATCTAACATCATTGGCTGCCGGAGGAGATCATGCCGGTGATATGCAATCGATGCCCAATGCTGCCGAGCAAGAGGAATTGGCACAACGTTATGAACAATTGTCAATACAATTATTGGATTTAATGTATACGCTATATACGCGTACAGCTCAAATCTTTCGCTGGTGGGCCGAGGAAGGTTGCACAGTGCCACAATCGGCTGCATTATGGACACCTGGCTGGTGTCCATTATTACAGGGTATTGCACGTCTTGCCATGGATCGACGACGTGAGGTGCGCACACATGCAATATCATGTTTACAGCAACGTGCATTGCTGGTACATGATTTGCAGACACTGTCGGGTACCGAATGGTCTTCCTGTTTTCAACATGTGTTATTCCCATTATTAAATGAATTATTACCAGAAAGTGCATCCGCTGGACAATTGGATGCATCATTATTAGAGGAATCTCGCATACGTACAGCAACAATTATGTCGAAAATGTTCTTACAACATCTAACAACACTCATTGAACTTGGCGCAACATTTAATGAGCTTTGGCTAGAGATATTGGGTTATATAGAACGTTTTATGAAAGTTGGTTCGGATACATTATCGGAACAGATGCAAGAGATATTAAAGAATATGTTATTGGTTATGCATTCGGTCCGTGTCTTTCATAATCAGGATGGTACACTACAGCAGGCACTGTGGGATCTAACCTGGCGACGTATTGGTGAATTTTTACCAAATCTTAAAACAGAATTATTCCATGATGAAGGTATGTATCGATAGGCACAAGTTTATAAGTATAAACATTTCAGATTCTAGACTATATATATATATATATGTATATTTATAAATGATATAAACTGTAACTAACCTGCAGATTTGGTATCGTCAGCCATATCGCTAGATGTTACCAAAATTATATATGGTCAATCAATGTCATTGCCATTAACATTGCCACAAACATTTTCCGATTATACGAATGTTTTGGGCACAGCAACGGCTAAAAGTGCTGATTTTGTACCAGATCAAGTAATGAAGCAGCGTCATAAGAAACCTTGGGCAAGATTACGTACGAAATTGAAATCAATCAAGGGTCTGGCCAAGAAATTAAAGTCTACAGAAACTGATGCAAAATAATTATGATGATGATGATGATGATGAAGTTTTTCATATTCCATTTGTAAATTTTACAGCTATCTCTCTCTAACTTTTATCTATACATAGATATAGTATATTATATATTTTTATACAGTTTATCATAATAATTTTCGTCTATTTTATTTATTTTTTTTTTATTGTTGTTTACATCGTTTACAGGCAAACGTGCTCAGACATTAACCAATTCTAGCGCCAATGCTAATTCTAATGCTTATGCTCAACAATTAATTCCCGCTGTGGAAATTTTACCAGCCACAGAGTTAAGTATTGCTGCTGCTGCGGCTGCAGTAACAGAACTTGCCACCACAGAGTTGAGTATTGCACCTACAGCACCGTTGCCTGTTGCTGCCGCTGCTGCAGGCACATTGATATCGCCCGTTGAATCGCCACGTCGCAGCATTATATTGCAACCGCCATTGGCTGATGCACTGCAGCAGCCGCCAAGTTTTGTCTTTGCTCAGGTAACATTTCACATTGTACTTTATTTTCTTTTTTCTTTATTTAATTTTGGAATTTCTTTCATTTGCAGCCCGTGCAATTGCCTGCAAGCAGCAGCAACAGTAACAATAACAACACAGCGCTGCCTGATTTGGTCAATGAAGCAGCTGCTGCAGCTGTCGTGCATAGCAGCAACACAAACATACACAGCAGCAGCAGTAGCAGCAATATTTATACAACAACGCCTGTGCATAATGTGCGACAGACAACAATGGAAGCGACGCCCATTGTTAGCAGTGGCAGCAGCAGCAGCAATAGTTTTGCCATTGAATTGCCTGCAACGCCGCCACCAGTAGATCAGCAGCAGCAATTGCTATATCAGCAATACCAGCAGCAACAGCAACAATATCAACAATATCAAATGCAACAGCAACAACAACAAACATCATCTGCTGCTAGTGATGTACCACTGAGTCATCTGTTGGCCAGCAATGCGTATCCATCGTTAGCCAAAATGCCAACAGCATCGATTGTGCATAGCTTTGCGCCCGTTTATGAGGCGCCGCCGCCACTGCAGACAGCTTCGGTAACATCGGATATTTATCAGGAATATGTACAGAATCCATATAATTTAACCTTGCAGCAACAAGAACAACAATTGCATCACCAACAGCAACAATTGCAAGCACAGCAACATCAGCAGCAACACCAACAGCAACAACAATCAACCGCCAACTACTTTAGTGCAACTGTCGATCCCAGCCAAATTCCGCCCGGTTCCGAGCTGCTTTACGGCCAACAGTAAAAGTGAAAAATCGAAAGAAAATAAATTAAACAGTAAAGAAATATAAAATGAAAGTGAAAGAAAACTAAATTAAAGGTCATAGAAATTGAAAAAAAAAAATGAAAAGAAATAACAAAAATCGATTTTTTGTTTTACATAAATCAAATTTTAAATTGTAATATTTTTGTATGAATTAATTTTGAAATTCTATTTCCTGTTTGTTGTTCATTCTACATTCTACTCTATGTGTCAGCTTTTCTGCGTATTCATTTTCTTTTAGTGTAAAGACATTCCGGGCGAAATTCAAGTTGGATTCCAAACGTAATTAAATTCAATGCAAATCTATAAGTATTTGCACTATTAAATAATTAAATAATAAAAAGAACATATAAGCTTTATGTCAATGTTTAAATAATTAAAAGATAAAAAAAACGAAAAATAGTTTCAATTAACATAATTATTAAAAAAAAAAAAAACAAAACAAAAGAAATGCTATTTATATTGAATTATATCTTATGTATGTAATGTGTTATGCAAAAACGAATGGTAATTGTAAATAATCAAAATTTAAAATTATACAACAAAATAAAAAAAAATGCATATAAAACAAAACTAACGCTGCCAATATTGATTTCATCATAATTTGCCTGTTAACTAAATGTGTCTGTTTTTAACCTGTTAAAAAGTAAATATATTAATTTTAATCTAGCCAAAATAAAAATAAAAAATTATGCGCCAAACTCCGTGACAATGCATATTTGCAGCATTGCCGTGACCAGGATTCGAACCTGGGTTACCACGGCCACAACGTGGGGTCCTAACCACTAGACGATCACGGCTACGTTTGACTTGAAAGATGTTGTGCTTAGACAAGTAAACAGTATCGATACAAGTAAAAGCTCATTAAAATATTAGTCATAACCATTGTATATGTGATCCATAAATTAATTTTTTGGTAATTAAAAATTAAAAAAAAAAAAAGCAAAAAATTAACCGATTCCGTGACAATGCATATTGAAGCATTGCCGTGACCAGGATTCGAACCTGGGTTACCACGGCCACAACGTGGGGTCCTAACCACTAGACGATCACGGCTATACCGGTCATGTGCTGAGCTCTTCCAAATAATCATTTTACACACCCTGACACACACACTGTTCAATGTATGCGTGGCAGTTTATTGCAATGAGACATAGATGGCGCCGCCAAGCAACAATAATTAGACAACAACCATTAGCAGATGTTAAAACCAAAAATTGAAAAAAAAAAATGTACAAAAAATAAAATTAATATTGTAAAATAACGTGTAATAAAATATTCTAAGCGTTGCATAGAGTTTAAATTATATAAAACAAGTTTTAAATTCAAAAATAAAAAAAAGTAAATAAGCCAGACTCCGTGACAATGCGTATTGCAGCATTGCCGTGACCAGGATTCGAACCTGGGTTACCACGGCCACAACGTGGGGTCCTAACCACTAGACGATCACGGCTATGTCAGGCTGTTAAAAGTGGCCGACCAAAATGCTGTTTTCATGATGACCATTTATAAAATCAATGCAAAGTGTAAACAAGCAAACATCAGAAAGTAAATTTAAATAAAACGCAGAATATATTTATTGTTGCTATACTTGTATGTTAGAAAAAGTAAAAAATAACAACTAGTAAACTCAAAGTTTATTAATAAGTAAAAACACACAACTTGCTTTAATAAAATATGTATATAATCTATAATGTTAGCTGGAAACTGCAGTGCGTGCAGTTCTAGTTCTGTTAACTCACTGTTAACTCTTTACCTTAAGGTTATCGGCTGTTAAATCTAACAGTTGTTAATTGGAAACGTGGGGAATGTGAATACAAATGAAAATAGTGATTTTTGTAAAGCGACAACAAAGCAAGTGAAAGACTATATTGCATAATGGGCCCTACAAAATGTCTTGAGACATTGGGGCCTCCCTTTATTACATGCCTAAGGTGCAATAATTTGGAGCCAAGGTCTCAAGTTCAACCAGGCAAACAGAAATCACAGCCAGCATAGCACAGAATAACATAAAAGAAAATACTACACAAACACAACGCATTTGATATGGGAGAGTGCACGTGAAACAATACTTGACCTGATTTGACCTGCGCAGTGTGCACAACAGTGCACAGCATCAGTTACGATAATAATAATCAGATTGTTGGCCCATGTGTAACGAAGTGTAACAAGTGAATAGGCGAACATGTTTGCCAGCAAGAGAAGTTTCTCTATTTCAACAATTTTTCTCATCAGATTTACAATGCATCGCTGCATTGTCTGGGAACATTTTTTGGACAAAAACAAACAAAAGACGGCAATGTCAATATTTATTTTATTTTTAAATCTCACACCCATGGCGACATCAAATTGTGCCTGTGCCTGTGCCTATGGCGTGCAGTTGCGATGGTTCGCCAGGGCCACGCCCCCATCAGCGGTACGCCCAACTATGATTTGCTGCGTTGCTGTTACAATTTTGTGCTTTGTGTCACGATCGAAGTTGTCGATCGTCAACAAATTATTACATTTATTTGTTAATAACATTTATTTCAATAATATAGCTTTTTTTTGTTTGCTTAACTAATTAATTTTCAACAGGCGCACAGTGCGTAAGAAAAGTCGACACATACATAGCTCAAACATTTTTAGACTATTTGCTACCTGCAAATGCGTGTGTGTATGTGTATGTGTGTTTGTGTGTTGAATGTTGAGTGTTTCCAAAGAAATATAAAGCAAACAAGTCGCATGCGGACAAATATTGATAAGTCTATTACAGTCATGGCAAGAAAAGTGAGAACACTTTACTAAATTATTATAAATATTTTATTATTTATTTATATTTTTATTTTTATGTTAAATATTTATTAAATGCAATGCATTTATTTATTATTAATTATTTTTATTTATTATTTTTTTGTTATATTTATAACAATTTTCTTTATCGTACTGTAACTAATTTTTAAGCTGCCACTGTAATTTGTTTACGATCTCTTCTCCGACCTTTTCTTCTTCTGTTTATTGTCGTTTTGTTTTTTTGTTTGTTTTAGTTGTCGTATTTCTCATAGGCCAGCATAATTTTTAGGCAGTGGTTCAGTTCGATAATTTTAGACAAAAAAAAAAAAAGAAAAAGTAATTTTGTACAACAGCAGCATCAAAACTATTGTATACACTATCTATCATTTATGTTTGCCTATTGAAATGCTACACATTTGCATGTTTTTTCTTTAAGGTTGATTGACAGATTTTGAAAATTATTTTTAGAAAAAAGCACTATCAGTCATTTCTCGACGCCTATTCGAATGCTACATATTTCAACCCTTTCATTTCAGTTTCAAAAGAAAATTGATTCAATTTTTTTTTTTTCTACTTATTTCACTTTCGCTCTCTGCGATTGATTGAAATGCAACGAAGTGTAATATTCATACAGGCGAACAGAAGCAAACAACAGGCGCTACAATGCAACAGTGCAACTAAAATTATCAGAGATGCATCTGCATCTGCATCTGCAGGTTATTTATTGCTTAGGGTCAGAATTATTATGGTATAACGCATTTTATCTATTGTTATAAGTATAAGATGGATGATGGTGTTCTCTGGAATGCTCTGCTACCTGCAGAGTTCATTTTGGTGATCATTATAGAGTAAAGACTTTCTAGTATTTCTGTCAATCTGTTATTTTCATCGATTTGGTCACGCTTCATTAATTTTCATTCTTTTCCAAAAGATGCTGTGTTTATATTTCAGTTTTTCCAAAATCATTTCTTTCTCCAGCTTCTTTCGGGTTCTTCTGTTAACCTATTGGTTTCTGTCGACTTAGTGTCGCTTCGTTGATTTTCCCATAAATCATAATTTATGCGTACAACTTGTTTTCTTATTTCTCTTTGTTATAAGATTAACTTTAATCTTTCTAGGTGTCTCTTGCTAAATTTTTCGTTTCTATTGCTTGTTAACCTGTCTATTTCTATTTCTGTTAACCTGATGCTATAACTCAATTATTGACGCTTCGTTGATTTTTTCTATTATTCTAAGCTGTGATCTTCAAAACAAGTTTAATTGGATTTAAGGCCTTTGACATTAACTTTCATTTATTTCTGTCAACCTGTTGTATTATTTGTCGGAGTGACGCATCTTTATTTCTCACATATTGTGTCTGGTGCTTTTGGGGTTACCCAAATTTATATAGAAATTCTCATATCTTTCTACATCCTAATTCATCTTCTGTTTAATTCTGTTAACCTATTGATTTTTCTAGTCTAATTACGCTTCATTTATTTCCATTTTCTCTCTTTTTCAACTTTTCCAACCGATTCGAATTTCCTTAAATTTTCTTAAATCTATTAATATTTGCTTTCCTTTAATTCTGTTAACTTGTTGCTTTTGCTTATCTAATTACGCGTCATTGATTTTCATTTTCTTTTTAGTTTTCAAGAATTTTGGTTTCATTTTATATCCTGAAGTTTCCTGCTCTATTTCTGTAAACCTGTTCCTTTTAGTAATCTAATTGCGTATCTTAAATTTTCATTTTTCTCATTTTCATTATTTCCAGCAGTTTCAAATATCATTTCATATCCTTAGTCTTACTATTACTTATGTTAACCTGTTGATTTTACGCTTCATTAAATTTCATTTCCCACATTTTCGTTTTTCCAACAAAATGCTTGTTTTCTAAAGATTTTCCTGGAATTCATCCTTATTTGTGTTGCAAGTAAGATTCTTATCTGTACTTTTGATTTCTTCTGTTGGCCTGTTCTAGGATTTTTTATGAAAAACTAACTTTCTGTTCTTTTTCCCATGGGTATGACATATGTTATGTTATGTTCTTTTCATATGTGTATCGCCCACATCCTTAAAACTTAATTTTTCTTACACTTATTTATGTTAGCCTGTTGCTTATATAGATCTAGTCACGCTTCATTAATTTTCATACCAGATGATTACTTAAATCCGTTAGTCTTTGGCCATAATATTTTTCCGTTTACCTGTTGCTTTGTTTGACTTAGAAATGCATTCAATGATTTTCATTGATTTTCCTAGAATTTGTGTCAACATCTTTCTTCATTAGTTTTTTTGTTTAACATCCTTTTATTTATTTCTATTTACATTCTTTTATGCCTGTTAACCTGTTATTTTGTTTGTTTAAGTTACGCATCATTGATTTTCATAGTTCATTCGGTGTATACGAAATTTTTTTTTGACATAAGCATCCATTGGATTTCCATTTTCATTATCGCTTATTTCTGTTCACCTGATGCCTAATCTGACACGGACACGCTTCAGTGATTTTTCTCATATTAATTTTCCTGCAAAGTGAAATTTTCCTAGAATTTTCCAATACTTCCTCGTAGATTTTTCCATCACATCCTTCGATGCATGACATGATGTTTTGATTTTTTTCATTTGTGTATCTCCCACATTCTTAAGACTTAATTTTTCTTACACTTATTTATGTTAGCCTGTTGCTTATATAGATCTGGTCACGCTTCATTGATTTTCATCCCAGATGATCTAAATAGTCGTCACCTAAATCCGTTGTTCTTTGGTCATAATATTTTTCCGTTTACCTGTTGCTTTGTTTGACTTGGAAACGCGCACCAATGATTTTCTTAGAATTTTTGTCTACATCCTCTGCATTAGTTTTTTTGTTTAACATCCTTTTATTTATTTCCATTCACATTCTTTTATGTCTGTTAACCTGTTATTTTGTTTGTTTAAGTTACGCATCATTGATTTTCATAGATCATTCAGTATGTCCGAAATTTTATTTACTTCAGCATCCATTGGATTTCCATTTTCATTATCGCTCATTTCTGTTCACATGCTGGCTAATCTGATATAGCCACCCTTCAGTGATTTTTGATCATATCAATCTTCCTGCAAACTGAAATTTTCCCAGAATTTTTCCATACTTCCTTGTCGATTTTTCAATTCCATCCTTCGATGCATTTTGATCAGCTTTCATCTTTCTCTGTTAACCTGTTGAATAACTAAATAATGTAACGCACCATTGATCTTCAAAGATCAGTCAATTAATCTTTTCTTAAATTTTGTTTACAGTTTGCCTCGCATTTATTTATTTTTTTGTTTTGACTATGAAACATTTCTGTTAACATGTTGATTATTTTTATCTTGTTACGCATCATTGATTTTCACAGATTATTCGGTATACACGAAATTAGAGCTTACAAATCAGCATCCATTAGATTTACATTTTCGTTTACATTCATTTCTGTTCACCTGATGCTTTATTTGGCAAGATCAATAGTGGTTGCACTATTTAGTTATTCAACAGGTTAACAGAGAAAGATGAAAGCTGATCAAAATGCATCGAAGGATGGAATTGAAAAATCGACAAGGAAGTATGGAAAAATTCTGGGAAAATTTCAGTTTGCAGGAAGATTGATATGATCAAAAATCACTGAAGGGTGGCTATATCAGATTAGCCAGCATGTGAACAGAAATGAGCGATAATGAAAATGGAAATCCAATGGATGCTGAAGTAAATAAAATTTCGGACATACTGAATGATCTATGAAAATCAATGATGCGTAACTTAAACAAACAAAATAACAGGTTAACAGACATAAAAGAATGTGAATGGAAATAAATAAAAGGATGTTAAACAAAAAAACTAATGCAGAGGATGTAGACAAAAATTCTAAGAAAATCATTGGTGCGCGTTTCCAAGTCAAACAAAGCAACAGGTAAACGGAAAAATATTATGACCAAAGAACAACGGATTTAGGTGACGACTATTTAGATCATCTGGGATGAAAATCAATGAAGCGTGACCAGATCTATATAAGCAACAGGCTAACATAAATAAGTGTAAGAAAAATTAAGTCTTAAGAATGTGGGAGATACACAAATGAAAAAAATCAAAACATCATGTCATGCATCGAAGGATGTGATGGAAAAATCTACGAGGAAGTATTGGAAAATTCTAGGAAAATTTCACTTTGCAGGAAAATTAATATGAGAAAAATCACTGAAGCGTGTCCGTGTCAGATTAGGCATCAGGTGAACAGAAATAAGCGATAATGAAAATGGAAATCCAATGGATGCTTATGTCAAAAAAAAATTTCGTATACACCGAATGAACTATGAAAATCAATGATGCGTAACTTAAACAAACAAAATAACAGGTTAACAGGCATAAAAGAATGTAAATAGAAATAAATAAAAGGATGTTAAACAAAAAAACTAATGAAGAAAGATGTTGACACAAATTCTAGGAAAATCAATGAAAATCATTGAATGCATTTCTAAGTCAAACAAAGCAACAGGTAAACGGAAAAATATTATGGCCAAAGACTAACGGATTTAAGTAATCATCTGGTATGAAAATTAATGAAGCGTGACTAGATCTATATAAGCAACAGGCTAACATAAATAAGTGTAAGAAAAATTAAGTTTTAAGGATGTGGGCGATACACATATGAAAAGAACATAACATAACATATGTCATACCCATGGGAAAAAGAACAGAAAGTTAGTTTTTCATAAAAAATCCTAGAACAGGCCAACAGAAGAAATCAAAAGTACAGATAAGAATCTTACTTGCAACACAAATAAGGATGAATTCCAGGAAAATCTTTAGAAAACAAGCATTTTGTTGGAAAAACGAAAATGTGGGAAATGAAATTTAATGAAGCGTAAAATCAACAGGTTAACATAAGTAATAGTAAGACTAAGGATATGAAATGATATTTGAAACTGCTGGAAATAATGAAAATGAGAAAAATGAAAATTTAAGATACGCAATTAGATTACTAAAAGGAACAGGTTTACAGAAATAGAGCAGGAAACTTCAGGATATAAAATGAAACCAAAATTCTTGAAAACTAAAAAGAAAATGAAAATCAATGACGCGTAATTAGATAAGCAAAAGCAACAAGTTAACAGAATTAAAGGAAAGCAAATATTAATAGATTTAAGAAAATTTAAGGAAATTCGAATCGGTTGGAAAAGTTGAAAAAGAGAGAAAATGGAAATAAATGAAGCGTAATTAGACTAGAAAAATCAATAGGTTAACAGAATTAAACAGAAGATGAATTAGGATGTAGAAAGATATGAGAATTTCTATATAAATTTGGGTAACCCCAAAAGCACCAGACACAATATGTGAGAAATAAAGATGCGTCACTCCGACAAATAATACAACAGGTTGACAGAAATAAATGAAAGTTAATGTCAAAGGCCTTAAATCCAATTAAACTTGTTTTGAAGATCACAGCTTAGAATAATAGAAAAAATCAACGAAGCGTCAATAATTGAGTTATAGCATCAGGTTAACAGAAATAGAAATAGACAGGTTAACAAGCAATAGAAACGAAAAATTTAGCAAGAGACACCTAGAAAGATTAAAGTTAATCTTATAACAAAGAGAAAAAAGAAAACAAGTTGTACGCATAAATTATGATTTATGGGAAAATCAACGAAGCGACACTAAGTCGACAGAAACCAATAGGTTAACAGAAGAACCCGAAAGAAGCTGGAGAAAGAAATGATTTTGGAAAAACTGAAATATAAACACAGCATCTTTTGGAAAAGAATGAAAATTACTGAAGCGTGACCAAATCGATGAAAATAACAGATTGACAGAAATACTAGAAAGTCTTTACTCTATAATGATCACCAAAATGAACTCTGCAGGTAGCAGAGCATTCCAGAGAACACCATCATCCATCTTATACTTATAACAATAGATAAAATGCGTTATACCATAATAATTCTGACCCTAAGCAATAAATAACCTGCAGATGCAGATGCAGATGCATCTCTGATAATTTTAGTTGCACTGTTGCATTGTAGCGCCTGTTGTTTGCTTCTGTTCGCCTGTATGAATATTACACTTCGTTGCATTTCAATCAATCGCAGAGAGCGAAAGTGAAATAAGTAGAAAAAAAAAAAATTGAATCAATTTTCTTTTGAAACTGAAATGAAAGGGTTGAAATATGTAGCATTCGAATAGGCGTCGAGAAATGACTGATAGTGCTTTTTTCTAAAAATAATTTTCAAAATCTGTCAATCAACCTTAAAGAAAAAACATGCAAATGTGTAGCATTTCAATAGGCAAACATAAATTATAGATAGTGTATACAATAGTTTGGATGCTGCTGTTGTACAAAATTACTTTTTCTTTTTTTTTTTTTGTCTAAAATTATCGAACTGAACCACTGCCTAAAAATTATGCTTGCCTATGAGAAATACGACAACTAAAACAAACAAAAAAACAAAACGACAATAAACAGAAGAAGAAAAGGTCGGAGAAGAGATCGTAAACAAATTACAGTGGCAGCTCAAAAATTAGTTACAGTACGATAAAGAAAATTGTTATAAACATAACAAAAAATAATAAATAAAAATAATTAATAATAAATAAATGCATTGCATTTAATAAATATTTAACATAAAAATAAAAATATAAATAAATAATAAAATATTTATAATAATTTAGTAAAGTGTTCTCACTTTTCTAGCCATGACTGTAATAGACTTATCAATATTTGTCCGCATGCGACTTGTTTGCTTTATATTTCTTTGGAAACACTCAACATTCAACACACACATACACATACACACACGCATTTGCAGGTAGCAAATAGTCTAAAAATGTTTGAGCTATGCGTCGACTTTTCTTACGCACTGTGCGCCTGTTGAAAATTAATTAGTTAAGCAAACAAAAAAAAGCTATATTATTGAAATAAATGTTATTAACAAATAAATGTAATAATTTGTTGACGATCGACAACTTCGATCGTGACACAAAGCACAAAATTGTAACAGCAACGCAGCAAATCATAGTTGGGCGTACCGCTGATGGGGGCGTGGCCCTGGCGAACCATCGCAACTGCACGCCATAGGCACAGGCACAGGCACAATTTGATGTCGCCATGGGTGTGAGATTTAAAAATAAAATAAATATTGACATTGCCGTCTTTTGTTTGTTTTTGTCCAAAAAATGTTCCCAGACAATGCAGCGATGCATTGTAAATCTGATGAGAAAAATTGTTGAAATAGAGAAACTTCTCTTGCTGGCAAACATGTTCGCCTATTCACTTGTTACACTTCGTTACACATGGGCCAACAATCTGATTATTATTATCGTAACTGATGCTGTGCACTGTTGTGCACACTGCGCAGGTCAAAGCAGGTCAAGTATTGTTTCACGTGCACTCTCCCATATCAAATGCGTTGTGTTTGTGTAGTATTTTCTTTTATGTTATTCTGTGCTATGCTGGCTGAGATTTCTGTTTGCCTGGTTGAACTTGAGACCTTGGCTCCAAATTATTGCACCTTAGGCATGTAATAAAGGGAGGCCCCAATGTCTCAAGACATTTTGTAGGGCCCATTATGCAATATAGTCTTTCACTTGCTTTGTTGTCGCTTTACAAAAATCACTATTTTCATTTGTATTCACATTCCCCACGTTTCCACGTTTCCAATTAACAACTGTTAGATTTAACAGTCGACGACGTTAAGGTAAAGAGTTAACAGCGAGTTAACAGAACTAGAACTGCACGCACTGCAGTTTCCAGATAACATTATAGATTACATATTTTATTGAAGCAAGTTGTGTGTTTTTACTTATTAATAAACTTTGAGTTTACTAATTGTTATTTTTTACTTTTTGAATGGTAACATACAAGTATAGCAACAATAAATATATTCTGCGTTTTATTTAAATTTACATTCTGATGTTTGCTTGTTTACACTTTGCATTGATTTTATAAATGGTCATCATGAAAACAGCATTTTGGTCGGCCACTTTTAACAGCCTGACATAGCCGTGATCGTCTAGTGGTTAGGACCCCACGTTGTGGCCGTGGTAACCCAGGTTCGAATCCTGGTCACGGCAATGCTGCAAAATACGCATTGTCACGGAGTCTGGCTTACTTACTTTTTTTTTATTTTTGAATTTAAAACTTGTTTTATATAATTTAAACTCTATGCAACGCTTAGAATATTTTATTACACGTTATTTTACAATATTAATTTTATTTTTTGTACATTTTTTTTTCAATTTTTGGTTTTAACATCTGCTAATGGTTGTTGTCTAATTATTGTTGCTTGGCGGCGCCATCTATGTCTCATTGCAATAAACTGCCACGCATACATTGAACAGTGTGTGTGTCAGGGTGTGTAAAATGATTATTTGGAATAGCTCAGCACATGACCGGTATAGCCGTGATCGTCTAGTGGTTAGGACCCCACGTTGTGGCCGTGGTAACCCAGGTTCGAATCCTGGTCACGGCAATGCTGCAATATGCATTGTCACGGAATCGGTTAATTTTTTGCTTTTTTTTTTTTTAATTTTTAATTACCAAAAAATTAATTTATGGATCACATATACAATGGTTATGACTAATATTTTAATGAGCTTTTACTTGTATCGATACTGTTTACTTGTCTAAGCACAACATCTTTCAAGTCAAACGTAGCCGTGATCGTCTAGTGGTTAGGACCCCACGTTGTGGCCGTGGTAACCCAGGTTCGAATCCTGGTCACGGCAATGCTGCAAATATGCATTGTCACGGAGTTTGGCGCATAATTTTTTATTTTTATTTTGGCTAGATTTAAATTAATATATTTACTTTTTAACAGGTTAAAAACAGACACATTTAGTTAACAGGCAAATTATGATGAAATCAATATTGGCAGCGTTAGTTTTGTTTTATATGCATTTTTTTTTTATTTTGTTGTATAATTTTAAATTTTGATTATTTACAATTACCATTCGTTTTTGCATAACACATTACATACATAAGATATAATTCAATATAAATAGCATTTCTTTTGTTTTGTTTTTTTTTTTTTAATAATTATGTTAATTGAAACTATTTTTCGTTTTTTTTTTATCTTTTAATTATTTAAACATTGACATAAAGCTTATATGTTCTTTTTATTATTTAATTATTTAATAGTGCAAATACTTATAGATTTGCATTGAATTTAATTACGTTTGGAATCCAACTTGAATTTCGCCCGGAATGTCTTTACACTAAAAGAAAATGAATACGCAGAAAAGTTGACACATAGAGTAGAATGTAGAATGAACAACAAACAGGAAATAGAATTTCAAAATTAATTCATACAAAAATATTACAATTTAAAATTTGATTTATGTAAAACAAAAAATCGATTTTTGTTATTTCTTTTCATTTTTTTTTTCATTTTCTATGACCTTTAATTTAGTTTTCTTTCACTTTCATTTTATATTTCTTTACTGTTTAATTTTTTTTCTTTCGATTTTTCACTTTTACTGTTGGCCGTAAAGCAGCTCGGAACCGGGCGGAATTTGGCTGGGATCGACAGTTGCACTAAAGTAGTTGGCGGTTGATTGTTGTTGCTGTTGGTGTTGCTGCTGATGTTGCTGTGCTTGCAATTGTTGCTGTTGGTGATGCAATTGTTGTTCTTGTTGCTGCAAGGTTAAATTATATGGATTCTGTACATATTCCTGATAAATATCCGATGTTACCGAAGCTGTCTGCAGTGGCGGCGGCGCCTCATAAACGGGCGCAAAGCTATGCACAATCGATGCTGTTGGCATTTTGGCTAACGATGGATACGCATTGCTGGCCAACAGATGACTCAGTGGTACATCACTAGCAGCAGATGATGTTTGTTGTTGTTGCTGTTGCATTTGATATTGTTGATATTGTTGCTGTTGCTGCTGGTATTGCTGATATAGCAATTGCTGCTGTTGCTGCTGCTGATCTACTGGTGGCGGCGTTGCAGGCAATTCAATGGCAAAACTATTGCTGCTGCTGCTGCCACTGCTAACAATGGGCGTCGCTTCCATTGTTGTCTGTCGCACATTATGCACAGGCGTTGTATAAATATTGCTGCTACTGCTGCTGCTGTGTATGTTTGTGTTGCTGCTATGCACGACAGCTGCAGCAGCTGCTTCATTGACCAAATCAGGCAGCGCTGTGTTGTTATTGTTATTGTTACTGTTGCTGCTGCTTGCAGGCAATTGCACGGGCTGCAAATGAAAGAAATTCCAAAATTAAATAAAGAAAAAAGAAAATAAAGTACAATGTGAAATGTTACCTGAGCAAAGACAAAACTTGGCGGCTGCTGCAGTGCATCAGCCAATGGCGGTTGCAATATAATGCTGCGACGTGGCGATTCAACGGGCGATATCAATGTGCCTGCAGCAGCGGCAGCAACAGGCAACGGTGCTGTAGGTGCAATACTCAACTCTGTGGTGGCAAGTTCTGTTACTGCAGCCGCAGCAGCAGCAATACTTAACTCTGTGGCTGGTAAAATTTCCACAGCGGGAATTAATTGTTGAGCATAAGCATTAGAATTAGCATTGGCGCTAGAATTGGTTAATGTCTGAGCACGTTTGCCTGTAAACGATGTAAACAACAATAAAAAAAATAAATAAATAAGATAATAGACGAAAATTATTATGATAAACTGTATAAAAATATATAATATACTATATCTATGTATAGATAAAAGTTAGAGATAGCTGCAAAATTTACAAATGGAATATGAAAAACTTCATCATCATCATCATCATCATCATAATTATTTTGCATCAGTTTCTGTAGACTTTAATTTCTTGGCCAGACCCTTGATTGATTTTAATTTCGTACGTAATCTTGCCCAAGGTTTCTTATGACGCTGCTTCATTACTTGATCTGGTACAAAATCAGCACTTTTAGCCGTTGCTGTGCCCAAAACATTCGTATAATCGGAAAATGTTTGTGGCAATGTTAATGGCAATGACATTGACTGACCATATATAATTTTGGTAACATCTAGCGATATGGCTGACGATACCAAATCTGCAGGTTAGTTACAGTTTATATCATTTATAAATATACATATATATATATAGTCTAGAATCTGAAATGTTTATACTTATAAACTTGTGCCTATTGATACATACCTTCATCATGGAATAATTCTGTTTTAAGATTTGGTAAAAATTCACCAATACGTCGCCAGGTAAGATCCCATAGTGCCTGCTGTAGTGTACCATCCTGATTATGAAAGACACGGACCGAATGCATAACCAATAACATATTCTTCAATATCTCTTGCATCTGTTCCGATAATGTATCCGAACCAACTTTCATAAAACGTTCTATATAACCCAATATCTCTAGCCAAAGCTCATTAAATGTTGCACCAAGTTCAATGAGTGTTGTTAGATGTTGTAAGAACATTTTCGACATAATTGTTGCTGTACGTATGCGAGATTCCTCTAATAATGATGCATCCAATTGTCCAGCGGATGCACTTTCTGGTAATAATTCATTTAATAATGGGAATAACACATGTTGAAAACAGGAAGACCATTCGGTACCCGACAGTGTCTGCAAATCATGTACCAGCAATGCACGTTGCTGTAAACATGATATTGCATGTGTTCGCACCTCACGTCGTCGATCCATGGCAAGACGTGCAATACCCTGTAATAATGGACACCAGCCAGGTGTCCATAATGCAGCCGATTGTGGCACTGTGCAACCTTCCTCAGCCCACCAGCGAAAGATTTGAGCTGTACGCGTATATAGCGTATACATTAAATCCAATAATTGTATTGACAATTGTTCATAACGTTGTGCCAATTCCTCTTGCTCGGCAGCATTGGGCATCGATTGCATATCACCGGCATGATCTCCTCCGGCAGCCAATGATGTTAGATTACCAGCAGATGTTGAAATATTTGCGCCCAATTCTTGACGTTTCTTTGAGCTACGTTTTTTGGCTGTTGCCTCGAATTTGCGACGCTGACGTATGCCACCATCACGACAAGCTTCAACAAAGATGCGTATGCAACGTACACATGCCTCGAAATTATATGGCGTTATATGCGCTACACTGCGTACAATGAATGCCAATGAATCCCAGCATTTGAATAATGCAAATGGTGCATGATCCATAAGTTGACAATTGTAGACAAGGCTGCTAACAATTGGTGCACTTGCTACTGTACTTGGCGGTGATTGTGGCCTATGGAAAAAGTGAAAAGCAGATTAAGATGTGATATCAGCGCGTCAGTAGAAAAAAATTATAAGTAAACTTACCTTGAAGCTGTTGTCAGCTCATTATTATCCTTGCCCACAAGTATCCAATTCTCAGTGCTAGGACTTGATGGTGCAACAGTTGCAGTTGCATTCCCATTTGCTGCTGCAGTTGTTTTGCTTAACTCTGAATCTGATGTGTAGCCACGTTCAAGCAACAATGCAGCTGTTGCTTCATCTTCACCATCCAGCTGCACATGTCCATTTGACTGCTGTTGCTGCAATTGCAATTGCTCCTCAAAATTAGGCGGCACAGCGCCAGCACCAACACATTCCAATAAATTAAATATTATTTGCCAATCCTGCTCCGAATGTATATTCTGTGCTGATGTCTTTAACAATTCATAAATACCAATTGAAATTTGCTTTGAGATGCGTAAAAGTAACAATGGCTTCAACGCCAAAAGCATTTTCAATGATTGCAAGACAATGGGACATAGCTCCTCATTTCTCATCAAATATATTGCCAATTTGAGTACAGCAACAATGCAACGATTTAATAAATAATCATAGCCAAATTGTGCACTACTATGCAATAATTGATACATTTGATCACGCACAGCGGGCCACAGTGGTATCATACGATCACGATTATGTACAACAATTTTGACAAGAAATTCCATCCAGAATACAGTTATATCTTCAGCATATGTTTGTCCTGTTGTTGATTTATGTGCTTGTGGGGCTTTAATCAATGATAAGACACATTTGAGTAACTCTTGCAATGATTCAAGTTGTACAAATTTAGATTCTTGCAACATTTGATCCAATTGACATTCTTTAATACATTTACGTCCATGTTTTATAACATCTTGTTCCTCATATGTTGGTTCACGTTGTCCCTCAGAGCTAATGAATGAATAAAGACTTGAGAATAAACCAGATTCTTGTTTCTCTCGCGGTTTCTCCAATATTAATTGTGCCTTGCCATTCTCTTCACAAAAATCTTCAACTTCAATTAGATTACGTGGCAATTGTTTCAATTGAAACTATTGCAAAAATAAATCTAAAATATGTTTCCAACTTTCACGTAGACAATCCCCATAGCCATGCACTAGCAGAAAAACTGTACGCATTGCCGATTGTGCTTTGGCATTTAAACCAAAATTAACAGCTTGCTGTATTTCATTATTAGCCGGTGTCGGTTCATGTTGCTCAACGCTGCTCAGCAGCGTTGTAAATTTACATAGTGTTAATATTAATGCATCAAAATCTGAATGTAAATTATAATGTGCAGATATTGCTGCTGATTTACTAAATCCTGCCAATGTACGTTGATATCCAGATTCTGTACTTTTATCAAACATAAAGCTCAAGGCACTTAGCGATGCACCCCAAACAATATTAAAGATTTGCACATCATATGCTGCATCATGTACATAATGAAAATGTCCATCGGGTGTAATACCACGTCGCAATAACATTTTCCATAAATAATTCTCACGTACAAGTCCCGTTTGTTCAGCTGGCATAACAATTTCTTCATTTTTAATAGCATTAAATATTTGTCCAAGCATTTCTTGATCAAAATCTTCACCACCATTAAGACCACGTAAATTTTTAGTGAAATCCTCAAGTGTCATGGGTACATTTAAACGTTTTGCATTGGAATTATGTTGATCCATGTTTAACATAATGATGGCATAGGCCAAACGGAATGCAGCATCAACATTGGCAAATGGTTCCTTATTTTGATTATGCCAATGATCTGAGAAATGTTCAAGCACTAAAAATATTAATGGTGCTTCACCAGGTAAACGGAAAGTTTCCAAATATAATCGTAATGCTTGATCAACACGTAAGCCCGTAAAATCAAATGAATCCACAAAATTTATAAGAATTTTCGAATCAACATTTTTCTTCTTCGAAATATATTCACCAATCATTTTCTTATCAAGACCAGGATTTTCACGTAGAAACAATGCAAGTTGCATGGGATCCAATTGTGCCTTGAGTATGCCATGTTCCTGTAAATATTGTATGCCTTTATCGGGACGTTGATTGAACCATTCAGTGCCCTTGGATAATAAACGTTTCTTTTCCTTAACACTTGCCAATTGTTCACTTGTAATTTGATTACCATCACCAATACCTGGCACAATGCCATCAGTGCTGCTACGCTTCGATTGTAATCGCAAGCGATGTGAACTATTATTTATAAAATTGGCAATATTCTCCACAGGTTCAACACCATCACCATTATCAATGACAATGCCTTCCAGTCCGCTATTATGACGTGAATGACGACTGCCACCAATATTATTGGCAGCTGTTGCATGCATTAACTGACTGCTGTTACTCTTTGCTGCTGCACAATTGCGTTCAATGCAATCAATGACACTTATCAGCGTATCCATAGAGATAATATGTGTGCTATACACAGCATTTGTGGCTGATAATGTATATTTGCTGAGTAAGTTTGTTAAACTTTCAAACATATCTGTGCAATATAGATCACAATCATAATTGATATATAATTCAGTAACAAATCCAGGTATACGCCATAATTGTAATAGATTATCCAAGGCTAATTCACGCATTTCATATGGTGTCTTTGGATTATCACTGGCTATAATTTCGCTTAGTTTCTTGAGGTAACCTTCTAGCTGAAATTTCAAATGTCCGCGCAGTGATTCAAAGAGTAGAAAACAAAGTTGTAAATCAGCAGCAAAAATGCTTAAACGTTCCGAACCCAAGAGCTGTATGTATAAGCATAGAAAAATGCAATTAGAATTATTTGAATTTATAGATAATTGAAATTACTTACTGCAATTAAATTTCTGCATAGATCATCTTTAACAAGTTCAAGTAATGTTTCATATTTGCCAATATTATCGGCAGCTACTTCAAAGGCAACAGTTAATAGACTTAATCCCGTATGTATCATACTATCAGAGTTTTGTTTATCCAATGGATTACATAATATGATTAGAAAACGAAACAATTCCTGTATAAAGGGCAGTCCATATGGTGTCAAGGTAGCCGATAAGGCAGCTGCATCCTGTGCTGAAGATTGCTGTGTGAAACGTACACCAACGGAATTGATATATTCACTGCTACTGCTGCTAGCTGCGGGCAATGTGGATAAATTATTGCTGGATGTTTCGTCCTCAGCAGCATCAGCATTTGTCTCTGCAGTTTCTGCACTATGTTCCACTTGTATTACAGGCACATCAATTGCATCACTTGCTGCTGTTGTTGTTGCAGCTTCATCCGTTGTTGTTGTTGTTGTCGTTGTAGTATCTGCTGTTGCCGCAGTAGTCACTGATCCTGCTGCTGCTGTTGTTGGCGTCTGTGTAATTTTACCCTGCATATCCAATATATTGCCAGCTGGCGTCGCTGGCGTTGTCGCCATACTATGGGCGCCTTTAAAGGCGCCGTTGCTGCTCAATGATGTAGCTCTGTGGCGTTTGTGGCTCCAAATCGGGTGCAGCACCAATAACTTGTGATTTACGTATTAGTTTTCTCAGGCAATGCACCAGCTGCTTCACTAATAGTAAAACGTTTCTGCATCACTGTATCACTGTGATCCTCTGTAAATTGTGGCAATCTCATAAAGAATAATAGAACCATATCTTTCAATGACTGTTCAGCGGAACGACGTAACAATTCACTGAGACGTGGCTCAAAGCAAATCTTAAAACAACTGAGCATCACTTCACACATGGATTCATTGCTAACGGCAGCACCCTCAGGGCTACGTATGAGTGTGTGCAACACCTCAATAACACGCATAAAGGTGACACTATCTGACGATTGATCTGTGCCCATGAAACGTGCATGTGTCACTGCATCCGCAATTAGTTCCACAATCACAGCCAAATTTGGTGTAGTGGGATCTGAGATGACAAATACAAATTATATATAGAAAAATAGAAAGACAGAGATAACTTACCAATCAAACCATATGACAAGAATTTATTGACCGAAGCCAAAGCTAGACTAGTTAACGGACCGGTGGTATCTGCCGTGCGTATTACTTCCAAAAAGGGCGCTAAAAATACATTTGGTTCAATTAAACGCAAATCCTCAATACGATTAAGAATTTGTTTCAAATCGATAAACAATTTTAATAGCGCATCCTTTTCTTCATCCTGCAAAAAAAAATATATATATATATATATATATATATATGAAAATTTCATTATTAGTATTGTTGACTACGTCTAATCTATATTATCATTAACTTACCACGTAAGCTGTTGTATTCCATCGTGTACGCACGTCGCATGGCCGTCATTAGGGTGGCCATTTCACCGCGCACCACATAAATACCGTTGCCTGGTAGTGACATTGTGATTGTTGTCCAAGCGCTTCTCGTCTTTATTTTGCGCACCTAATTGGCTTCTGCCTTGAAAAACTTTTATGTTTTTGTGAATGCTGCTGACTGCTGCTGCCTTCTGTTACTACTACTACTGCTGCTGCTGCTGCTTCTTTTTTGCTATACTCTTCACACATATGTATGTATTATGCAACTTGACACACACGCACACACACAACACACAAACGTACCTCGCATACACACATGCACGCGCTTAAATGTGTACGGACGAAACGGTGCGCCTTTTAATTAAACATTTTATTATTAATATGAAATTTGTCACTAATTTGTGTCTCTCGACTACGTTTTTTTTGGTGACGTTTGCGACGTGTATGTTCTGATTTCGTTCATTTAAAA
>JBAMBR010007030.1:0-76292 GCA_037044475.1 Zaprionus obscuricornis
ATGCGTCGTTTTTAGTTTTATCTATTGCGCTATTTTTGTATTTGACTTCATTTTTTTTTTTTTTTTTATTTCTTTTGGCAATGGGTTAGGGCGTTCTAACGAAATTCAATTGCGGCAAAAGTCGGGCACAAGTCGGAGCGTCGTTTGCCAACTTTCTGCAGCCTGACAAGTAACTGCCACGCCCTCTACCCCACGCCCCAATCACTCCTTCCAGCAAAGACCAAACACACTCAGTGGCGTATACCACGTTTTGGGGTCGGCACTCGAAATCATTTCAAAATGGCATTGAATGTAGCATTTAATTTGTGTGCGCCAGCAAGGACGAGGATGACGACGACGACGACGACGTTGTTGGAAGTACGAGCACAAGCACAAGGACAATGAAGTCGTCTTCATTCTAGGACTCTGTCTATCGTTAGCTCTCTGCCTTCGCATTTATAACTGTTTATTTGTTCAGTCTGTTCAGTATCTCTTCTCTATCCTTCTCTCTCTTTCTCTCTCACTGTATACATGTATGTATGTATGTGTGTGTGTGTGTGTGTCTGAAAAGGATTAATTAAACGTTCGTATTGCATTTCATTTCTGCCGCTTCTTTGAAGTTTTTTTGAAAACGGCATAATTAGTTTAATGAGCTTCACTATAACAATAATTATAATCCAACATGCCACGCCCACAATATTGTAACTAAAATGTAACAAAATATTCTACAATATGCTATAATTATTGTTTAATTCAATTTAAAAAATACATACATATATGTATTTATAACTTGCAACTGCTTCCATCAGTTTATTAATATTTGTTTTTTATTTAATTTAATTTTTTATATAAATCTCAAATATGATTATTTAATTTCAATTTCAATTTCATATATTTATGCAATGTTTTATCTTTTTCACTTTATTTATCAATTCTCTAAATATACATTTGCTTGCATTTTAATTAAGATTAAAAAAATAAAAAAGAAAGAAAAGAATAATCTTTATACTTTATATTTCATATTGCTGGCAATTAAAATGTATTTCTTGCCACTGTGAGGCTTTAATTAGTTTGGCCAAAACAGCAAATGCAATTAATTAAGTGCACATCAAGGATATGTTTGTGCGGCTCTTTCATTTATTTACAGTTAGTCATTTAGATGTGTTTGCCTTCACACACACATACACACACACACACATACATATAAAAAAAAGCTACGCTCATTTGTTGGCAATTAAGCGAACATATAAAATTTCTACCCGTATATGCGAGTGTGTGTGTGTTTGTGTCTGTGTGTTTTGTACGCCTTTACGTCATTTCAAATGGGCGGCAGTCAATGGGCGTGGTTTCTATGAGCTGCTGTCATGGGTAAGCTTGTCGCTGTCAGTTTTGCCTGCCTCTCCGTCTCTCTGTCTGTTTGTCCGCATGTCTGTCTGTCTGTCTGCCTTTCTATCTATCCACCCGTCGCTTTTTGTGTGTATTTTAATTAGAAACTTGTACATTTTGCTTAATTAGACAAATTGTTTTAATATTATGTGCAAACTTTTCTGCAACGAAAACTGTGACAAATTAGTTTGGCAACATATCTGCCAGCTGAAAACTAAAATCTGGGTCAATAAAAAGGGTAAGAATCGTACGCTCATGATATGTATGTACATATATCATGTAAATGGCTAAAAAAAAAAACCAATCAAATGTATTTTGCCAACTACTGTAAAATAGTTAAGTGAGCGGCGCATAAAATTATGCAACACTTTTTATGCCAACTACAGGCCTGAGAATTGATGAAAGATTTATTAAACTTTCACTTCAAGGATAATGACGTCAGTTGAAAATTAAATATTACACAAGCGCTCTCTCTCTCTCTCTTTCATATTTTTTGTGCAGTATTTCAGTTGCATAAAAATTGCATTTTAATTAAACAATTTCATTTCAATAAATTGTAAAAAAAAAAAATATTTTTTTTTTCATTGTTTTTCGCATATTGTTGCGTTTGGTCAACAAAATATTGTATGAGTATAAAAAGGAAATCGTTACAAGCATGTTTCATACATAGTATTTATGGTTATGCTTTTCGAAAAGAATTCATAAAATTTCATTTCAAGGACTTGTTTACACTCTGAAAAACGCAAAGGCATAACGCAAATGAAAAAGAAAAAAAAATGAGATTGAAATCCTACGCAAGTCAGATTATAATAAGAATATTTGCCAAAAGATTATTAAATAAATAAATCATGACAACAAAATGCAAATTTTATAGCATTTGCTATACTTGTACTAAAATATTTTATTACATATGAGAATTACAAACCAGAAATTTCACATACAAAATTTACAATTTAAGAAAAAAAATATAACTTTAGACTACAAATATCTCAAGTTGACATATATAATTGTCAGACTTTTTTTCTTACTATATTCTTCTGACAATTATAGCCTCAATTTCTCAAGATTTATTTGTGCATAAAGATGTAAAACGGATCGCGCCATGCCGCATCGCAAGTGAACAATTTGTTGCATTTTGGCCAGACTTGAGGCGGAAGAGTAGGCCAACTAAATAGCGGCAATTCGTCAGGCGTCGAATTCATCAAACAGTTTTGTGAAAATTTTTAGTAAAATAAACAAAAGATTTTGCGTAATTTGAAAATACTTTTTAATGTTCGTTCTTTTGCCTAATGCAAATACAATTTGAATTACATCAGTAGCAGCTGCAAAAGAATTTTTGGCTACTTAGCCAAGTTACGGATCAACCAACCGTCCCACTGACCAACCAACCAATCGACGTATCAACCAAACGCCGAACCAATCAACCGACGGACCAACCAACCGACGAACCAACCAACTGACGAACGAACCAACCAACCAACTAACCAACCGACAGACCAACCAACCGATCGGCCAACCAACCAACCAACCGAACGGCTGTGTTTACATTATTTTTTTTTTTTTGTGGGTACTCAAAATTCGACAGATCGAGCAATTAATGCAGCGACCCGTTGAATGGGAACGCAATAACAGTCTGAAAAACAAATCAAATTTGAAATTCTTAAGAAATTTCTGGCTAATTTTAAAACTAACATAAATTAAGGCAAATGCATTGAGTAATTTTTTTGTTTTTGGTTTTTTTTTCTCTAATCCTTTCCTTCTTGCTCTCCTCTCGCTTTTGATGTGTCTATTGTCTCTTCAATCTTAACTTCGCTCTGCATACTTTCATTAATTTCTTTTGGAGTTTCCTTAACCTCTGTCGCTCCTTCTACCCCTGACGCCTCTTTTACTACTGTCGCTCCGTCTACCCCTGACGCCCCTTCTACACCTGTCGCCCCTTCTAATACTGACGCCCCTTCTAACACTGACGCCCCTTCCAAGTTCCCCGTCCCTTCATTCTTTTCTGTTTCTTCTTCATTCTCGGTAAGATTCATATTTCCGTACAGCTCTATCAAATCCTCTTTTCGACGTGCCATGGATAATGCACGTTTATAGCGATCCTCCCATGATTTTGGATGTAATCTAGCCAATTCCATTAAAGATTTTTGCGCTGCCGCCTGCATCTCCTTTTCGGGACTCTCGTGATAGAGCAACAATAAGTCCATTGCACGCATTACAAATGCTTCCCATGCCTCATGTTCATGCTCTAGTTGCTCGGGTTCCTTTTTCGTACCATCATCCTCCTCGGTCTTGAATACTGGACGTATTTTACCCACAGCAGTAGCAGCAATAACACGTATACCCGCCGAAGGATCATCCATGCGTTGCATGGTGGCATACGCCAACGGCTTAAGTTCCTGCACAGACATGCCTTGAAAGTAGCACATCGCCTTAATAGCATAGTGTCTGGTGGTGACATTGCGATCCTCCAATAAACTTGGCATATGCTTAGCAATGCCAGGCAACACTTCGCGTGCCTCTTCCTTGGCACTTTGTGCTAATGCACACAATGTTGCCATGGCCATGGAACGCATCGCTTCACCACTTGCGCCTGCTTTCCAGATCAAATATGGTTCCACAATGGATGAAATGAAGTTACTCAATAGCTGTGTGCTTTGTTCACGCTCCACTCGCATCGTTTTGGACCAGTTTAAGGCTGCTATCGATAGTATGCTATAGATGCGCACTTGTGCGCTATCGCTGCAATGTTCGAAAACTATCTTGATCTTATCGATTAACTGCTGCAAGTAGGAGGCACGTAGCTGACCCAAATGGATTAGACCATATAGCATTAGCACAGGCTCAGCATTTTCATCTAGATCTGCATCTAAATTTTCGATATCGTTGAGTACAAGGGGAAGCCAACGTTCATGCATTTCCGCTAGCGTAGTCTCTTCCAGTTGAACGATACGTTTAAGAATTGCTTGGCCACGATCCACAAGATCTTTATTTTCACTGTCGAGAGCATAGGACAAGGACATTACCTTAACGGCAACTACATAGATGAGCTCGTAGAGCAGCTGCAATTGTTCAATGCCCACGGTTACGTTTCGGGACTTGTCCAGAATAGTGTCCAGCGTCTTAAGTATATATAGCTGGAACCCTGGTTTAAGAGTATTGGAATAGTCGGAACTTTTTAGTAGATTGCAAAGACGTAATAGATGCTCATAGGTGCCACCAATTGCAGATGTAAACATATAGTAGAAACAGCAAAGAAATGATTCACGTGCATTGCGATCCAGGCCATTGAAACCATGCTCAATCCATGCCTCATAGCAGAGCAGACGACCCAATAGATCGGCAACTTTCTTGGCCTCTGCATTGACTGCCGGCTCAGGATCACAGCAGGCAAGCGATACTTGTGGATAAATCTCGAAAAACTTTGCTGTCATCGCGGCCTCTGCGTGTAGAATAAATTGATAAAGAAGCTTCAAGGAGTGCAATCGCACATTTTCTTTCCAGTCAGACGTTTCTCTTGTGATCAATTGTAGCAGACGCAGAGAGCGTTGAACAATACCGCGACAACCTATACTTGGACGTTGAACTCCTGCGGGATAATTCTCCACCGGGTGGTCACCTATCTCTTGCTGAGAGAGTTCTGCCTCGTTCTCATCATAGTATAGTTTGCCACATTTCTCCCAAAGTGGACGTATATAGTTCAATACCTCGGGTGAATCATCCTTCAGGCAGCACAGTACCAATGGTAAAATTCTCTCAAAGTATGAATAACGATCCGGCAATTCAAGCATCATTAGGATGCCCATTTGACCACATTCACGACGTACGAGTGGCATAGTGTCCATTAATAGAGGCGACACTTCCATGACCAATCGTCGCATTCCCTCTCCGCTAGGATCAAGATGTAGACTTATTCGACCGATTGCTTCCACAGCGGATATACGCGCCGCTGAGTGTCGATGATTTAACATAGAGTATAAGGCGACGGCAAGAGATTCTGTATATGGACGCAGATCATGGGTATCCGCAACACGCGATAATTCAACAAGTGTTGAACAACCCTCACGCTGCACTGCAGCATAATCATCTTTGATAGCTTTAATGAGTACTCTCACCACCTGTACATAACATTCACGAAAGACACCAACATTGCCCATTTTAGCATATTTGCGTAGCATCAAATGCAATTGCTCAATGTATAACAATCGAATTTCTTCGCTCGACTCGACAGTTTCCGTCTGTCCCATGCGCTCAGACAGCGTCGATACGACGTTTAATAAATGAAAGTCTAATGGTGGCAAACGCTCTAGAAATGCACTCACTGCCAGTACGGCGCTATCACGTACACTCTCAAAACGATCACTGTAACATTTAAGCAAATGCAAATACAATTCATCAAATTCTCCCGCGATTGCGTCGGTGCTGATGGTGGACGGCGCTTGTTCACATGCTTTGCGCAGATTAACGAGTGTTGCGCTGCGTTTACGATGATCAGTGTTTTCTAATTCAATGCAAATTGATTTTGTGTCCAAATTAAAAGTCATTTTGTATTAGTTAAAGTTGATAATAAAATCTTTGTTTTGTTTTGTTTTGTTTTTCTATGCTTTTTATATTTTCAAATTGCTGTTGTCGTCGTTGTCGTTGTTGTAGTTGTCGCTCGCAGTATTTTTATTTGACTGTAAAAACGAAAATATAAAATAAAAACGAAAACGTCAAAAGACACCGTCAATTGCATCGGTTGCTTAGTTACACAAAAAAACAAAATTAAAAAAAAAAACTCGCATAATTCACATTTTCTGTAGTTTATTTTGTTTATATTCGGATTCGCCGATTTGCTTGACAACGTGCAGGAATAAATAAAAATAATTTGCCGGCAAGCGATCAGCTGTTTAATGAGCACAGCTGATGCGACAGAGTTGCCAATTATGTTAAATAGTGTTGCCAATTGACTTATTAGGCGCCGCTTTGACATGTATTCAAATACGAATAAGAGAAAATGAAACAATTCCGCTTATTGCAGCGTTGCCAACTTAGATAAAATTTGCCAAATTTCGTTATTGCTTGAATTATTAAATAATTATGGTAAATGTAAATGTATTTAATAATGTTGACCAAATGTTTGTCTTTAGCAATTTATATTGTTCAGCGCAAAAACTTTGTGCAGTTACTTTATTTAAATCTGCATTATTTATTTATTAAAGTCTAGATCGTAGCTTATTATAATTAACAAGTCAACAGTGTTGGCAAACGTAATTTGAGCGCAATTTTTCAAAAAGTTTTTATTTTTCTTTTTTTTTTTTTTTTTTTTTGCTAGTCTGTCGGTCTGTCGCAGTGTTGTTGGTTTATTGTTTGCCCAACTAATTAACAACTCATAAATGAAATTTCTCTGGAAACTCCGCGCGCAATAATTCTAAGCACATGTATATGTATGTATGTGTGTGTGTGTAGTGTAGTGTGTGTCTGCGCATACGGTCGCTGTCTTTTATGAGCGGCCCCGGTGGACTCATTAAAAGCGGTTCGCGTTCACGTTCGCTTATCTTTGATGCAGCTATCTAATTGCGGTGTCGTTTCTTATCAGTCAAAAGCAACTAACGAACGAGCGACAATATCTAAGATTGATTGCCGGAGCTGTTGTATGCTTGTCTCTGTGTGTGTACATATACATATATTTATTTTTTACGTTGCAGAGGGGCGGGTGGGCGTTTTGACTTCCTGATAAAAAAAATCACATAAAATGCCTATTTTTATCGAGCGAAACTTAATTGCATTTTTGGGTCACTAAATTGGGTTATAAAAGTGACAGAGTGAGAGAGATATATATATATATAGAGAAAGAGAGAGAGAGAGAGAGAGATGTAAAAATGGGACGGCCAGTTAAATAGGTAAATAGATAAGTTTATTTAAAGACAAGTCTTCAAAGAATTAAAAAAAAGAAAACGGGGGGAAAAAAAAACAATAACTAGTTGTAACCGGAGCTTAACACAATGCCATAGTTAGAGGATTAGTTTAGACATCATAAAAGTCTATTAAAATTGTAAGTTAAAATTTTGTGTGTGTGTGGGAGTTGAAGAAGATCTTTTATGTCTACTTGGCCATAAAGATTTATTTTATTTAAGAGTTTGAATTTGAAAACAATATACTTGGAAATTAGCTAATATATGTATGGCATGGTACAAAATACATATGTATGTATGTGTTTAGCACACACAGTAGTCAAAAGACCGTTAATAGTTTTTTTATGGCGCTCATTCGCATGCTATCTATCTCTCTCCCTTTTCTCTCTCTGTCTCTGTCTATCTTTCGCTCTGTCTCATTTTTAATTGTGTGTATCTTTATCTTTGTATCATTGTGTATCTGTACGCGAATCTTTTCCCACAACGTGTTCGAAATAATTTGATACCCTTGCGGCATTTTTCAATTTCGCTTTTGCCATTTCATTTGCCCCATTTGCTGAAGCCATCCAGCATATTTTATCCGATTGCTTTTGTGTTATGTTTTCTTTATACATTTTTGTTATTTTTTTTTTTTTGATTTTTATTTTTGTTTTTCGAATTTCTGTCAAAAATGTTTTTTTTTTATTATTTTGTTGTCATTTTTATTGAAAGTCCACTCTGCGTTGCGTTGCACATGGCGTTATTCTTCACATTCTGTGAGCTTGGACCCACGGCAACATTTATAACTTTTGTTATACTATTTGTGTTTGTGTGTTTGTGTTTGAGTGTGTGTTGTGCACAATTCGTTTTCATACCTTTTGTTTTTGTTATTGCGCTAACAGCGACGCTAGCAGCAAGAGCAACAGCAACAGCAGCAGAGACAGAGGCAGAGGCAGAGTCAGTGGTAGCGTCGCACGCTCCAAAGCAATTAAGCGCATGAATCAGGTTCAGGTTCGTTTCATGGGTAAAAAGGCAAGGCAATGCGAATGTATTGATCTCTCTTTGTCTCTATGTGTATGTAGGTGTGTCTGTGTGTGTATGTGTGTGTTTGGCGTGCGTTTTTTTTATATGAGCATGCCGCTTTAATAAAAACTCATGCCAATACACAAACATACAAACACATTGCCTGCCATACACAAATATGTAGAGAGCGAGCAACAAATACACACAGATACACAAATACAAATACAGATACAGATAGAGATAGAGATATAGAGACAGACACCGGCCCAATAAACTTAATTGATATGAAATGAAGTCATTTGGCAAAATCACTGGAAGAGTAATGGACCGCGTTTATTCAATTTGATTTGATGTCTGACTGGCAGGCGGTAACAAATGTTACATATATGTATATGCTATATACATTTATACATATATACATACAAACATAAATATGTATATATAACTTGGCCTATAATTGCACTGATAAAAATAATGAATAGCATTGAAAAGTAAATAATTGCATATTTAATGTACTACTAGAATTTTTATATGGCATTTTTTGAAAATTGTAAAAAATAATTTCATTAATTGCAAAATTTTAAATAAATATTTTTATAAATTTTCCAATTTTATTTTTTTTCATTTATTTTAGTATTATATTTTTTTTTTTGGAAATTTTTCTCACTTGAAATTATTATTATTGCTAATTAATTAATTTAATAATAATTAATTTATAATTTTAATATTTATATAAATTTACAAGTTTTTGCATAATAATTCAAATTAATTATTATTATTTTTTTATCAGTGTATATGGGCGCAATATTTGAAAATTGTAAAAATAATTTCATTAATTGTAAAATTTTAAATAAATATTTTTATAAATTTTCAAATTTTATTTTTTTCATTTATTTTAGTATTATATTTTTTTTTTTGGAAATTTTTCTCACTTGAAATTATTATTATTGCTAATTAATTAATTTAATAATAATTAAATTATAATTTTAATATTTATATGAATTTACAACATTTTTGTATACTAATTTAAATTAATTTATTATTATTTTTTTCTGGTTTTTTTTTGTCAGTGTATATAGGCGCAATTATGCATATTATTTGATTGCAATTTGAAAGCAATGGCGCATATGGCATACGTTATACGGTTTATGGTTTACGCTAGGTATGCTTATGTCTGTGTGTGTGTGTGTGTGTATGTGATTTTATGGCTAAAATGATTCAATTAAAATAACATTTTGGTGGCGCAGCACGGAAGCCGCATGACTGCATTTTGGCCGCATTGGAAACTTGTTTGCGCTTATGATAAGTCCAAAATCACATTGCACTTATAGTCAATCACACATACATACATTAAGACACACAGACACACACACACACGCACATACACTTACAGACATTCGTATTCGCATTCACAATTCATAATTATAGAGAGTAGTCAGCTGCAGAGCTACTGATACTCGTAGCTTATATTCGCAGATACATTGCACTCGCACTTACAGATACACACACACACATACACACACGTCTTGTTGTTGTTGTTGTTGTTGTATTTGTGCTTGTTGGATTGCTTTTTGTCATGCTGCGCTCTAATTTGTTTTTACCGACTCTGAAATGGACTTGTTACAGCTGTGCTGCCATTGCCGCCAGTTCGCCAGCTCGCCTGTCTGCCTCGCTAAATGCAAATTTTCCAATTGATTGCAATGAAAACGGTCAGCGAACAAACGCAACGCAAGCAGCGCAGCTGTAAAACATTGGCAGCGCAGCTTTAGCACTGTGCTCGCTAATTAGTTCAATTTTTTTTTTTCAACTGGTCAACAACTGTTGAACGATTGACTGTTTAAGTGACTGAGACTCAATGAATGGTCGACTAAATGAATAAATGAATGAATGAATTACTTAGTGATTGACTAAATGATTCAATGACTCAATGACTGAATGACTGACGGCAACAATTAACTTTTGCTCGTGCCATTGCCTCTTAAAGTTCTCGTTCAAACCGCCAGCAGTTCTCGTATGCGATTTCTCAGAATTTTGATTAGAAAAGCTCAGTTAATGGGCTGCCCTCATATATATACATGTGTATAAAATTAAGATCGCACTTTGTGACTTGAAATTAGTTTTGTTTTTTTTTTTTTTTTTTTTAAAAGAAAAGTTATAAATTATTGAGAAACAAATTATGTTGATTATGTTAATCAGTAATTGAAATATATTTACAATATATACCATAAATAATCTACAAGATTTCTTCGAGATAAACACAATTTATTTTTCTTTTCTGCTCAAATTCCTAGAATATTTCTATTTCCTCATATAACATAATCAGATGTATATATATATTTATATATATATTTTTATAAAATATCAACATTTATTTTGATATTTATAGAGTTTATAGAAATATTTTTTTTTCGCATGTTTTTCGTACGCAATAAAATTGTAGTAAAAACTGTGATTCATTGAAAAGAAACAATTTTTTTATGATTTTGAAAATGTTTTCTATAAATTTAATACATAGTTTCAAAAATTCTCAAAACAAAAAAAATACATACATATTATATAAATGTTGCTTAGAAATGAAAATGTCTAGAAATTGTAGCATTTATTTATCTGTCATTCATAATATTAAAAATTTAAATTTTTCACATATACTCGTATATTTTTTTTTTATAGTACTTTCTTCAAGTATTGTATATATTATCTATATATATAGTACTATAATGTCTGCTACAGCTAACTAATTGTTGTCATTTCGCAATATGAAATTTAGTTTGTCTAATTGCATGACTAACAAAAAAACTTAATCTCAAAAATCTCATTCTCTCACTATTCGCTGCTCTGTTCCCTTATAAATTTGCTGCTTTTTTTAGAAAAAACATTTATACATGAACCCGCATTAGAGTAAACATTAAAAACGATTAAGAACTAATTACATATGTACTATATTTATATATATTTTTTTTATCATTTGGATTGTTAAGGGAATTGAAATTGTTAAAGTTCAACAATAAATTAATTATACAAATCTTCTATGAAATTCAATTGAAAAAATTTTTTTTATTATTTCCAAGTAAAAAGTCAAGTAAAAATCAAGTACAAATATAAATTGTTCACATGTAATTCTGTTCTCGTCCATATGTTCTACTTGTAGTGTGAAGTTTGTTGTTTTTTTTTTATCGTTTTTATTAAGTATTTAGCATACTTAACATATTTTACTGTTCCCTAATTAGCTGACTTGCTCGTCTTGCTGTATTTATGGGGAGTTCTTTTTCTTTTTCATTTCTTTCTCTCTACTTAATTTTGCAATCGCATAATTGCAAAACATGTTGAATTTATTATTCTAGCTTTTTGTTCTATGCTATTCGTTATGTGTTTTATTTCTCTATGAGTATTATAATATTTTCTATGAACAATGTCGAGCCATAAAATATAGATTTTAATAGATCAGATTATGTTTTTGAATAAATATATTTTTTGTTTGTCAATTAACATTTACATTGTATCGCTGCTCAGCAAGTTCAAATAAAATGCTTTGCTTATATGACATATATTATATTCTATGTATCTGTATCTGTGAGATATAAAAAGAGTATCAGATTGTCAGCATTCCAGCATATTTATTTTATTTTTTTTTTTTGTTTTTTTGTTTTTTCTTTCTTGGTTTCTATTTGCTTAACATTTGCTGTCAACGGCGCTTTGTGCTAATTTATCGACTCTGTTCTCACAACACAATACAACACGCCCCATAGCGTTACTCTTCGCCTGCCATGGCTCGGCACTCTTTGTGCCCCCAAAAGCGCACAGTCGTCTCTTTAAGCTCCCTGTTCAGCTTCCAATATAGTCAGTGAGTAAAAGAATTGAAAGCGTCGCATACGGTTTTTGCTTTTGCTTTTTTGTATTTCTCTTTTTTTTTATTTTTTTTATAATTTTTTTTTGTTCACAATACATACAAACATATGCTTTTGATTTTGATTTTGTTTTCATTATTCGATTCAATGCGATTCAATTCGATTTGTGTTGTGTTGTGTTGTGTGTGAAGTCGATTTATTTCGATATTGTTTCTGATTTGATTTTCATTTATTTATTTATTTTCCACTACTACTAATAGCAAAAATAAAAAAAAAAAATATATATATATATAAAAATAAAACGTACTACGGTTAATGGTAATCCGAGTCGCAAATGCTTTTGCTTTCTGCATTTTGCATTTTGTGTTTTTTTTTTGTTGTTGTGCTTTTTGAATTTTTACTCTTTGCGTAATCAGCGACGGTATTTAAATTGCCATCAGACATTGTTTACACAGGCGCATAGTTCGCAGCCAATTCATAAATTCGAGCCTGTTAACTCAAACATATTCACTCAGTCAATCAGTCAGTCAGTTAGTCAATTTTTATTCATTCAAGTTATTTGAGTAAGAAAATGTAATTAATTTTAAGCGTGTAATATGAAACAGTAATACGATAGATATTTAGATAGAGAAAGAGATACAGTTGAAGCAACTGCAAGTCTATCGGATAGATGATCATTTGTTTTTACTATAAATTCCAATAATGAATATGAATATTGAGTATAAATATTGAATATTGTTTAGATAAAGCACGCTGTGTCGCACTGGAAATCAGAGACTGGAAAATGCCTTTTTTTCATTATGAATAATAATAATAAACATTGAAATGCCTGAAAGTCTATTCCATATGCGTGTAATCATAAAACTTTTTCTTATACATATATGTAGATACGTATGTATGTATGTATGTGTAGAACTTGAGATTGTTGTAACATACAGTATAGACTATAAAGATAACAGGTAAAAGAAACGATGTACATAGTAGTAAAAGAATTTCTATACTTATCACTAACAAGATATCGACATCTATGAAAGACCAAGACTGTCAAGTATTTGTATTTGATTTAACTACAAATGTTACTGCCCGACGACGCTTGGCTGTAATTCTAGTTGTAGTTCATTGATAACATTGAAAAAGAAATACAACAAAAAAATAAAAATATAGTACTATATATAAAGAGAAAAAGAAGCAGAAGACTTTCGTCATTTTGCAGCTGTCAATTGTTAATTGTCAATTGTCGATTGTCAATTGTCGATAGTCGATTGTTGATTGTCAATTGTTAATTGATGCCGCCTGCACTTTTTGTCTATTTTTTTTTTTGTTTACAATTGAAATAGTTTCAGCAGTTTTGCACTTTTTGTTGCGCTTCTGATTAATAATTCGCAATTAGTAATTGTTACATGTGTGTGTGTGTGTGTGTAAGAATGTGTCACGCTGCTGACGTAAGACTGTCGACTATATGTATATAATATAATGAAATTGCAATAACTGCAATTAAACTAGAAGTAACAACATTGCGGGCTAATTATAATTAAAGTGTCATGTAAATATTGCAATCAAAATACATAAAAAACACAATTAATTGTTTAAAAAAAATATTTTGTTTATAATATTTATAGTGTATTTTATTATTTTTATTTGTTTTATTATTTAATTTATTAGATTATTTAATTTATTTATTTATTTTTTTAATGTTTCAATGCATTTTGCAATTAATTTAATTTTTTTATATATTTTTTGTATTTATTCATTTTATTTTGTTATAATAATATAATTAAATTTATTTCATATTTTTATTTTAATTTAATTTAAATGCTTTTATTTTTCTTTTTAATAATTTATAATAATATAATTTAATTTATTTTATATTTTATTGATTAATTTATTAATTATTTCTTTATTAATATTTATTTAAATTTAAATTCAATTTTTTTTTCATATTTTTTATAAATTTATAATATAATTTTTTTATTCATAATTATATAAATAGATTATTGTTAATTTGTTGATATTTGATTTGTTTCATTAATTATAGAATTTTGTGGTAAACATGTTTTCCAGTCCAATGTTCTCTGATTAAAAAATAGAAACGTGCTAATATTTACTATTTTCTCTAGTAATGTATTATGTGAATAATTATTTACTACTTAATCAGTATAATTGAACTTTAACATTAGTTTCCAATGAATTTTGAGGAAATAAAAAAAAAAAAAAAAAAAAAAGTTTAACGCATTTAGAATTACAGGTGCGATTGACACTTACCTCAGTGGAAAATGGTTGAGAATTCAAATTCGTTGAGTTAATTATCTTTTGAAAAGTCAAGGCGAACAGAAATCCAATTAATTGTTTTCTGTGTTTTCTTTTTTGTCTTATTTTTGTTTTCTCTTCTAAATTTAGCTTCTCCCTTTTTTGGTAAAGGTCACGTTTAAGTTGTTGTTGTATTTGTTGTTGTTGTTGCTATTGATGTTTTTGTTGTTTTTGTTTTATTGTTAATATTATTTCACATATCCTTTAACGATTGAGTTTTCACTGGGAAATTGTGCACCCTTTTTTTTATCTTGTTGTTGTTGCTGTTGATGTTGCTGTTGGCGATATAATCCTTAATTAGTCTAACGAGTCGCAAATTAATCCACTTTGCTTAATTAAATTCACAGCGCGAGAATGTTAAATATCTGAGCATTGTAATTAAAAGAATTGACGAAATAAAATTTGTAAGATAGAGTAAAACTAAGCAGAAATAAAACATGAAGAACAAAGGAGAAGAAAAAGGAGACCGTTAAACTCAAAGGGAGAGCGAAATGTAATTAATTCATTAGCCTCGACACAACTTGACAATTATTGATTATTGTTTTCGCATTTTCGTTTTGTAATTTATTTTTTTTTATTTTATTTTTTATTTTTTGTATTTGTATTTGTAACACGATTTGTTGTTGCTGTGATTTAATTTTTTTTGTTTTTTTTTTTTATATTCTTAACCAAATTGATTTCGTCGATTGTCTTTTACGTTTTTAAGTCAATTAAAACGTAACGAAATTGAATTGCATTTATCAAGTTCAATTCACATTTTCAATTAAACTGTCAACTGCATTTAAATATTAATTGCACATATTTATATTATATATAAATAATTTTTGGGTACTACTTATAAATTATTATTATATTTTGGCAAGCACTTAATAAACAATATTTATATTATAATAATTATATATTAATAATGTTTATTTATATATTCTATCATTATTCTTTCATTCATTCATTCATACATTTTATTCTTGCCTGTTTTCTTTCTTTTTTTCAGACTTGACATTTGCTAAGCAAAAAAACAAAATAATAATTAAAAATTAAGAGAATTTAATTGTGCATTGAGTGTGAATGTGAATTTGTTGCGAATTTGTTTTGCATTTGTTGCACATTAATTTTATATTCTTTTGTCGTATTCCGTTATTGAGTTCATTCGAAAATCAGCGCTATATTTGTGTTTTTGCATTTGCTATAAAAATTATAGCCCAATTTTTATTATGAGTATAAACAAAAACTTCCGGTTTCTAGGGGAGAGGTTCAAGCTAATAGAATTTATGCATATATATTTTTCATATTGTGATTTTTATTTTTAGGTAAATTTTATTTGCTCTTTGTAATGTAGAATTTTTTGAATAGTCATTGTATAATTATAAGGAATTCGTTATATTAATTGAATAAAAATAAAAAATAAATTATACAATTTTTTTTTTCTTCTTATTTTGCATAAACGTTTAATGCAATAATAATTTGAATATATAAATATGAGCAAATATTTATTAGCTGTTTATGAATGTTACCGGATATTTGTTTTGTAATACAGAAAAAAAATGCATTAAGTTTTCAATTATCATACGACAAATGTTAAATCGAAAACGTAAAGAATTTATATACATTTTTTTATAATAATTTTTTCAATGTGCTGCAAAAGTAATTAAAGGAAATTTTTAAAATATTATTTTTTTTTTTTTTTAAAGAAATGTATGAAAAAATGTATAAAATATTTATTTATATATTTATAAGAATTTAATTAATTAACAGTTGAAATTTGAAATTGGCTAGAAAGAAAAGGCCTGCTTATTAAGCAGGTCAAATTCATACACAGTGAGAAAAAAATTGTTGCTGTCGTTGTTTAACTGGCTTTGCATTGGCAATTTAAAATTAATTACGTTTATTTAATTGTTTACTTTAACGTTAACGTTGTGCACGTTCCGACAATTAAAACTTGAACTTTTGGGATAAAAAGCAATTTCTGCATTTTCACAAACATATATGTATGTACATATATATTTCATATATAACAGACACACACACACACACACATACACATACGCATATATGTATAACATACATATATAGTTATTTATTTTTAAGTTGTTATTAACATGCGCGTACAGCAATAATAACAACAACAACAGCAACAGCAACACAACGTCGGGTAATTAATGAGAAACGAACACACGACTGGCCATAAAGTTGACTTCAATTTGCGACACACACACACATACATTCATACATACGCACTTGCAGAGATTTATATATAACACCTCGACCAAAATGAGATTGAGAGAAAAAGAGTAAGAGAGAGAGAGAATGAAAAAAAAAGAAATGAATTTAATTGGATAATTGAAATATTTTTTGTGAAATAAAAATTTCCATTTCCATTTTTTTTTTTTGTACTTCGAAAAGCAATTGGCATTTTGGGGGCGCAATGTTAAACACTTGAATAATATAATAGAGCAAGTGAGAAGATATAACGAAGAGTAGAGCAGATAGGGAAGAGTGTACAACATTGCGGCTGCGTAACCTGTCAGCATGCCAATTGACAAATTGAACGCTGTGGCCATCGGAGCGTGTGAACCGTAAAGCAAATGTTATATGTAGGCAATATAACAACAACAACAACAGCAACAACAACAACAACAACAATAATAATAAAAGATACACTGGCACAAGTATGTGTATCTTTCAGATACATCAGTCGCCACACGGCAGCAATTAGCGCGTTGAGCACAAGCACAAGTGTTTATTGTTATTGTTGTTGTTGTCATTGCTTTTGTTATTGTTGTTGCTGAGCATTGATGTTGCTGATAATTGAGCACTGAAATCGTTGTCGTTGTCATTGCCGTCTTATAAATTTCATTTGGCGATTTTGCCGTCGGCCAAATGCCTAAAGAAATCACATCAAAAATATCAAAAAAAAATATATAGACATGTCTCTCTCTGTCTGTCTGTCTCACTGTCTCTTTGTCTGTATATACAGATAATTATGCATGTATTGGTAAATAAGTATAATGCTTGACGTCGCTTGTCGCGCTAATTCTTTTGGCCAGCAAATGCGACAATAACAAACAGCCGAAATGCTAATTAGTTTCATGTGTGACTAATGGATACAAAAAGCGGCACACAAAAACAGACACACACACACACACAGAGAGATACATATACACTGAGAGATACACAGATACAAGTACACATGCGTGACTGCTGCTGCTGTTGCTGTTGTTGCCGTACGTTTGCTCGCTTTACACGCACACTTAATTAAAATAGTACACTCTGAGGGGGTCGTTCTTCTATTTTAATGACCTACGCTCGATTTGTAATTACGTTTGTTGTTTTTTTTTTTAAATATAAGCCGCTCGACTTTTGATATTGTATCTTTTTTTTTTTTAGCGCTATCTGCGGATCCGGACGAAAGAAAAACAATTGGCGATTTAACGTTTTTTGCCGTTTGACGTTTGCCGTTTAGCGTTTAGTGTTTGGCCGCTTGCCGTTAAACGTTTCGCGTTTCGCGTTTAGCTAGTTTTTGAGCACAACAAATCCGAGAATCCGATGATATCCAGAATTACCGAACGAATACCGACCGCGACAACGTTGCCAGCGATTCTAAACGATTTCTGAGTGAAATGCTATAAAGCACGAAAACGACAACGACAGCGACGACGACAACAACGACAACTGCGACGACGACGACGTCGACGTAGACGTTGACGCAAACGACAGAAACGACGCAGACGACAACAAACAGAGCAACACAACGAAACGATGACGATTGGAAACTGTTGCTGCTGCTGTTGCTATTGCTGCTGTGCTGTGAACTGCGCCGTGCAACTATTTAACGACGACTGAATGTGGCAATTATGTATCTAGATACATTTTGGCCAGCAAGCGCAGCGGCAGCAACAGAAGCAGCGACGCGCGCGCTCTTCGACTCTGCCTGCGAGTCAAGTCTGTTCACATTGTCTGCCTGTCTGTTCGTCCGTCTTTCTGTCTGTTTGTGTGGGGGTTGCTAAACGAGGCAACCATCATAAAACATATTACTATAATTACAATTATGGTGCGCTCTCACAGATACAAAGATATAAGCGATATACACTTACATGCATGCATACATGTATATGCATGTATATGCATGCTTACATAGATAGATAGATAGATAGATAGAGATACATTCTCACTTTTGTGAGTTACACATAAGAATAACGCACGCGGCCATAAAATACACAAACAAATACACGAAATTTTCATATGCATTACGGCTTAATTGTATCTTTAGCTCGACAGCATATTCTCTCTGCATGTGTATGTGTGTGTGCGTGTGTGTGTGAACTCATAAATTTATTGCTGCTGCTTATGCTGTTAATGTTGTTGTTATTATTATTGTTTGCGATAAATGTTGCCATGTTGTGCCGTCAGCAACATGTTGCCGCTGTGTTTGTATGTGTTTGTGCTTAGGCATTTTATATCTTATTGCTGTTGCGCCTCTTTGTTGAATGATTATTAAATGCTGAATGTGTTTTATTGCTTTGATTATTGTTGTTGTTGGCATTGTTGTTGTTAATAGTCTTGTTGTTGCTATTTGCTGGCAGTATCTTTTTTGCATTGCAAATTGCCAACGTCGACTGTTGCCTGACTCTGAGTTTGTTTTTAATTCTTTATAATTGAGTTATATGTACTTTTATAAGTTGGCGACGGCGGATGCTGCTGCTGCTCAGCCAATGCTTGGGTGCTGCTGTTGCTGTTGCTGCTGTTATTCGCAGCCATTCACATTGCTGGCGTTTTGTTGTTGTCGCAACGTTTAGCGCTAATTAATGCTGAGCCAACAGCTTTGCCTTTTGCTTGGCTGCTTTTGTCTTTTGCTTCGCTTCTTAATTGTTCCCATTCGCATTCGCATTTCGTTGTCGTTGTCGTTGTCGTCGCTGTAGCAGTCGCAGTCGCAGTTGAAGTTGCCGTCGCATTCGGATTTATTATTTGATTAATTATTTCAATTCCATATGCTCGAGAAGCCCTTTTCATTGCTTTTCAATTGTTTACAGTCAACTTTATTTATTATAGTTTACTCTTGGTAATGCAGATACATATATACATATATAACTTTTCTATATAATTACTTTGTTGTTGTTGTTGTTGGCTGTTAGTGTGTCATAAGCGGTGTATAATTTCATTTTCTTGATAAGTCTGCATCGTTAGGTCGTGGGGTCCAATCAACAAATGCTTTAATTGTTCTGCTCGTAGCTTTTTGTATCTTAATGTCGTAATACACAATTTCAACAGGCAAATAAATTAGTCAGCTAAGCAATTCAACAACAACTACAACTACAAAATATATGTATATATATTCGATATACATATATGTATATTCGATATATATTTTTCTATAGCGAATACATTGTATTTGTATTTGTTTGTATTATATTATTATTTATGTGCTGTGAACTCAATTAACTATAAGGGCAAAAATACTACGCTATATGTACATATACATACATACATACATAGACATATATATTGCGCTATTTGTTCGTTTATTAATAGGCGTTATGTTATCGATAAGACCGATTAGTCATCATAAATTAAAATTAAAGCTATCACACGCAGCGTGTGAGAGAACATTTTTAATACGTTTTGTATAATTTTAGACATAATTTTTTTTTTTTTGTGTTCTTTGGTTCACATAGCGGATAATCAATATTTCAATTGTTGTAAATTGTAGCATATTACAACGATTGTGCTAAAGTAATATCGATAATTATCTAGATTTATGTAGTGGAATATGAAATGTTTTTATAGCTATAACTTTATTCGTTATAAGCAAAAAAAAAAAAAAATTATTATAATTAATATTTGAAGTTTATAATTAAAAATCTAGCAATAGTAATATATCAATCGAAGTTATATCGATAATTATCGAGATTTATATAGTTGAATATGAAATGTTTTTATAGAACATTGTAGCTCGTTATTGCTTTAGTTATGGTTTCAATAGATAATTAAAGTTATCGATAATTATCGATATCGAAATGTTATCAATACTATCGATAATCATAATTATAATAAATATTTTAGTGTTATAGTGTTTTAATGCCAAAATAATATCGATAATAATTGAGATTTTTGTAGTTCAGCTTTTAATTGTTTTTATTACAATAGAAATAAAAGTTGGCTTAAGCTTTACCTACAACACTTTAAAGATATTGTTCACTATCAACAATTCATATTTATTACACTTTCAAATATAATATTATAAAAATATATACATAATATATATGTATATTTAATCATATGATTAGCAAAATAAAAATATTGTAGAAATATGTTAAATATATTTTGCAATTAATTTCTTGTGCTGCTTAATCATTTTTTCAATAATAAATAATAAAACATATGAATTCAATGATATAACAACTGGTAATTATCAAGAAAAAAAGAAATAAAGAAAATAAAGAAATAATGAAGTAACAATATGATTTTCAGTTGAAATCCACTTAAAAAGTTCTTAAAGCATGTAAAAGAAACTGAAACAATGCTTAAATGTGTTTATTAATGATATATTAAGCATTTGCTGACTATGCGAACTCAATGACCTCTTGTAAAGTGAGCAAAAAAAAAAAGTAAGAGGGAAAACAAGACGTAAAACAAGAAGAAGTTGAAGTTGAAGTAGATTTAGCAAAAAAAAAAAATATAAGGAAAAACAAAAACAAAAACAGAATCAGAGAAACATTCAAACATCATTAGCAAAATCCATAAAAGCAACAAAAGCAATAACAATACGAAAAACAACAGAACAACAGAACAACAGAACAGCAACAACAACAACAATAATAAAGAGGCTGTGATTTCTCATTTAAGAAGAATCAGTCGGAAAAGAAGAATAATGATGAGAGGGAGAAGAATATGTATAAAAATAACTAGATGAATATGCATGTACTTAAAGCGAACTGAAGCTGCTGCTGATGTTGCTGTTGAGCCTGCTGCTGCTGCTTCTGCTGCAAATGATGATGATGATGCTGACGCTTTCAATGATGGAGATGATAATAATGCTACAGATGAAGATGAAGCAATTTCGATGCACTTCAGAACTGAAAACTCACGGACTTCGTAACCGTTGATGTTGCTATTGCTGTTGTTGTTGCTGTTGCAGTTGCTGTTACTGTTGCCGTCGCCAAAGTAGCATGCAAAGCAGCAGCGCACGAGTTAAACATGTTTTTATTGGTTTGCCTTACTTTATGCAATACTACAACAACAATATCGATGAAAGACGTAAAGACGCTGAAGACGACAACGACAACGACAGCGACGACGACGACTACGACAAAGACGAACTTGAATCAAATGAAACAAAAAAAAAAAATATAAAAATAAGAAACACAAAACGATTGACGTTACTGCTGTTGCCGTTGCTGTTATTTCTGTTTGCTGCTGTTGCCGCTGTTGCGACGGTCGTTAACGTAAAACGTCAATTTACAACTGCGAATGTGATTGTGACTGTGAATGCCCAACAGCAGCAAACGAGCTAAGCAACATTGCAGCCAAACATTGTGATGTGATGCCAAAACATGGAAATCGCAACATGTTGCTTCTCAAGGATGGCTTCGCAACATACAAGCAAAATATATACAGACACACACCGACACACACAGAAACAAAGTAAAGGCAAAGACAGGGCAAGGCACACAGAAAAGTACAAGCAAATAAACTTATTATAAATATCTCCACTTAAGCCAAGCGCTGCTGACGTCGTACGTCGACGTTCTGTTTTGCTGCGCTGACTTTGCTGCCAGCGTCGCTGTGGGGGCCCCGTTTTTATGCTACAAAACAAATCCCAACGAGCAGTGAACCAGCAATAAGAAACAAATGCGCACACGCAAAGCTAAAATGTGCTCTCGTTCCCTCACACACACACATAAACACACATACACATAAATATATATGTACATATAGCCACACACAAAGTATATCCCGAAGTGGTCGGGAGGATAGGCGGAAGGCTGTCAAGTCGCAATAAGCAACAAAAGCATTAAATGATGACAACAACATTGCGCTTAATGGACTGCCACTGCCGCGTTCGCGTCTCAATTCAAACTGCATTTCATCTATCTCTCTCTCTTTCTTTCACACTCACACTCTTACTCTCTCGCTCTTATTCGCTCGCTCATTCTCCTTTTGCGAGTTCTCTCTCACATTGACTTCGACTTCGTTTCGTACAAATTTTACGCTCGCACTCGCACTCATACAAATTGTCTGCATGTTGCCTTTGCACTCTTGCTTATTGCCAGTATGCCAGCGTTTATATGTTTGTGTGTGTCTGCATATACTGTGACTGTTTGCTCTTGGCTTGCGTTATAAATCCATTATAATAAAATCATTTTGTTGTTTTATTAGTTGAGCAACAATGTTGCTGCCGGGTAAGCAGTCAAGTGCCTTGGCAACATGTTGCGCTGCTCATAAATATTGCAAGTGTTTTCAATTAGCTCACATTCTGTGACTTTCATATTAAATGAGAGCGCGCCCAGCAACAACTATGCGAGTGCGAGAGTAGTGTGAGTGTGAGTGCGAGTGTAAGTACGAATGAGAGTGTGAGTATAAATGGGAGTGCGAGTGCGAGCGTGTTTATATTTGTATGTGTGTGTGTGTGTTGTGTATGAGCGTGTGATTGTTGAAATAGTTTGCGGTCTTGAGATGTTTCCAATTAGAAATTGCAAGAACGCAAGTGACGTAATTAAAGGAATAGAAATTGATGTATGCAGTTGAAAGGTCACAGCAGGTGACCCTTGATAAAGTCATAAAAATACAAATATAAAATACGAAATACAAAATAAAAATGACAAAATGACAAAATGTCAATGCAGTTTCTTAGCTTAAGCTAACTGACAGTAGCTGCTGCTATGCAATCAACGCACTTCCGCAGTAGCTGCCATGCACACATTTCTCTCTCTTTCTCTATCTGCCTCTCTCTCTTTCTCTATATGTCTATGTATTTGTATTTGTGAAAGCAATTTCCGGTTGTGTCCGCAATTAAAAAGCAATATCATCCCGAGACACACATAAACACAAAATCGAATTGAATTTTTATGATGTGTTTGTTAAATGCTTTCATAAATGGCAAATTTTCTAGACACAGATACGCAGACACATGCACACGAACACTCACAAGCACACGCACACAGTCAGACAGACAGACAAGCCAAAAACACGCAAGCTGCTGTATTCCCTCAATAGTCACAGGCGCACAGCAATGACAAGAATGGGGAAATAAATGTTTCTATCTTTCTGTCGCTTGCTGTATATGTGTGTGCCAGTGTGTGTTTATGTATATATGTACATATGTTTGTGTGTGTATGTTGCTGTATTTTTGCAAACTGCAGCTAAAGCATGAAAAGGAATGAATCGAAATCAAATTTAACAAGTCACAGTGCCACATGGTATGAATCCTCTTTTATTCAACTGGGCAACGGGTGTTTGCTTACGTGACTTACAATGATATGAGTGTGAGTGTAGTGTGAGTGTGAGTATGAGTGGCAGTATGAGTGTGTGTGTGTGTGTGAGTTTGCGAATGTATAAAGTTTTGTGTGTGAGTTCGAGTTCGAGTTCGAGCTGCAATACAAGAGTTTGTCTGTGACTGTAAATCTCTTTGCTGTATGTATGCATGTGTGTGCTGCCTGCTGCTGCTTGCTGCTTACGTCCAAGCCAATGTGTTTCATTAGCGTATTTATGGAATTTTTATGCGCTCTTTGCGACACATTCGAAATTGTGTGAAACATTCATGACAACGTTCATGACTAAATGATAATTTTTTTTTTATTTATTTTTTTTTTTTTTTGCCAAAATTGAATTCTTTGCATTTCAGCAGCATTTCAAATAAAATGAAAAAGAAATGCAGAAAAATAATTGAGAGAGCGTACACAATTTAGCTGCTGCCATAAAGCTAACATATGCAGATATTATTCTCTCAAAAAAAATTAAAAAAAAAAAAATGCTGAGCAGATAAAAAAAAAAGAAATAGAAATTCAAATTAGACTTTAAAGAATATTCGTAATAAGTTTAAGGATTCAACTTCAAGTGAATTAACAATTTTCTAAATGACTTAACGCATTTTATAGTCGAACAACAACAACAATAATAATATTCCCTTGTGTGTTTCCCAATTTACTCTGTCAGAGTATACTCTGAACTCTTCACTCTTCACTCTTCAGTCTTTACCCATCACTCTTACTCTTCCTCAGTGCTTACAGAGCTCTTGTGGCACATCTTCCGCTTTTGCTGCTCGTTGAGAGCCTGATTAAGCTTGCCACACAATGGGCTTTTTTTTGTTTTTTTGCAACCCTGTTAACCTGCTCATTAAAATCGTTTTGCGACAACCCTCAAACTGTGCAATGAAGAACAATGAGAGTTACATATATGTATTTATTTTTTTTTTCTCTTTTATATTTTCTTTTGTTGCTGCTGTTGCTTTTATTGTTGCTGTTGTTGCTTTTATTGTTGCTGTTGTTGCTTTTATTGTTGCTGTTGTTGTTATTTGGTTTTTTGGTTTTTGTCATTAATGTTCACTCAATAAAATGTCATAATTAAAAAATAATTTCGTTCATATGCAGAATGTGGCAGTTGCAGCTGAAGTTGCGGCTCAATGTTGTTGCTGTTATTGGTGTTACTGCCTGCTGCCAGAATGACCTTAATTGCTGCCCGTACGTGTGGCAGCAATATATATATATGTATGTTTGTATGTTTATATGTGTGTGTGTGTGTGTGTGTGTGTTTGTGTGTGCCTGTGAGTGCCAGGCTGTGTGTGGCAGCAGCAAGTGAGACTGTGTGTTGCAACTGTCAAATGAATAAAATTAAGTGTAGCTGTGTCCCTCTGCTGCTTCATCTTGTTGTTGTTGTTGTTATTGTTGCTGCTGTTGCTGTTGCTCTTTCGCACGATGCATCAGCAACAGCAACAGCAGCAGCAGGCAGCAACTGAATGGCAGGATATGTTGTTGCACTAATTGAATGTGGCAGGCATGGAGTAGACGATGGACGACAGAAAGTTGAGCTTGTCTCTCGCCACAGTATATCGCTCTCACTCTCACTCTCTCTCTCTCTCTCTGTCGCTTTATCTCTTTCTTGTACTGGCTGCAGCACAGGCAAAAGTATCTGTGACTATAGCTGTAGCTGTAGCTGTAGCTGTAGCTGCAGCTGTAGTTGTAGTTGTAAATGTATCTGCAACTGTAGCTATAGCTGTATCAGTGTCGGGCAGACAAGTAGCTTCATTTTGTGCCACAATTCGTATTCACATTCGGATTCGCATTTTAAGTGCAACGGCACACAGATTGCGATTGCTGTTGACATGGCAATGCAATAAAAGTTTTGCCTCTTGCCAAGTTTTGCAAACCAGCAACTGCAGCGGCAGCAAAAGGCGATGCATTGCCCCAGCATCAGATGAACTGATGGACAGCTTGGGCAGCGTGGACAATTTTGTTGGACAGACTGTTGGCAATTGTTTCCCATTATTGCTTATGCTGATGATTAAGAGCGCCAGGCGCAATGCAATGCAATTCAACTTCCATAGCGACCACACAAACCCCATTGGCCATCAGCCATTGGTAGATTAAAATGTGTTAATGGTTGCACTCTTCAACCCATTTCACTTACACACACACACACACACACATTGACGAACAATTGCACTTAAGGTTTGTTGCCAATTGGCATCAATTAAAATTACAAAAGCCAATTGCACATGCCACACACACAAAATGCACATTTTATCGAGTTTATCAAGAGACAAGACAATTTACTTAACATCAATTTTGAATTTAATATGCAAATCAAATGCGAATCTCTTTCTCCACTTTTCCCCTATTCTTTCTTCATTCTTCTTCTTACTTATGTATGTATATTTTTACCATCGTCCTTGCACTGTGTCGAACAGTGGCAAAAGCAAACAGAAAACATGCTAAATTCTCAATGGCAATGCAATAACGATAAAATAACCAAGAGATGAAAGAGAGAGAGAAAGAGAAAGATTCAGACATTGCTTGCTTCGACATTAAAGTTTTTGAATATTTTGTGAAATATTTATAAGCATTTTGCCAGTCAAAAAATTCTGTTCAGACTTCATCTTCTTCATCATCTTCATCATCATCATCTTCTTCTTCTTTGAATACCTGTGCGATTGTCTGTTTATTTGACTCGACAACAACAACAACAACAACAATAATAATATGTAGTAGCTATAGTCTGCAGTCTGTTATTCTGCTTTCCTTTTTATGCTGGCATTCGTCGTTGTGCATGGTCAGGAAATTGTCTTCACAAAAATTCCATCAAGTTCATTGAGTTGTAGAATATTTTACAGATAAATCAGGTTACAAACACGTTCTCAACACACTGGAATCTGGAATTTACCAATCTTAATAGACTAGAATGCATTTTTAATAAGATTTTGTCAATTGGCACTTCAAATTTACCATATTTTATTATTTTATATAATATTTATAAATTTATTAATTATTAATATTTATTATTTGCACAATTTGCATGGAAATCATTTTTTTCGTATTTTATTATTTAATATTTATAATTTGTTTATAATTTACATTTTATTTTTAAATTTTTCAAGTGTGTTTATAATTTAATTTAATTTTATTTATAAAAAAAATATTTTTTTTAATATTCAAAATTTAATTTTAATTAAATATTTTTTTTTTATTATTGTATAATAATTATAATTACTTAATTATTTTATTTTAATTTTATTTTTCAAGCATATTTAGAAATAAATTAAAAATTTTTTTTTGTTGTAATATTCAGAATTTAATTTAAAAATGTTTAAATATTAATTAATTAAATAATTTTTTAATTTTCCGTTTTGTATTATATAATAATTTCCATTATTTAATTATTTAATTTAAATTTTGTTAATTTCATTTTTCGAGCATAGTTAGAATTTAAATTAATTTTAAATCTTAAAAAGGAAATTTTTTTATTTTTTGTTTTGTACATATTCAGAATTTGTTTAAATATTCATTAATTAAATATTTTTTTAAATTTTCGTTTTATATTGTATAATAATTTCCATTATTTAATTATTTAATTAAAATTTTGTTGTTTTCATTTTTTGAGCATAGTTAGAATTTAAATTAATTTTAAATCTTAAAAAGGAAATTTTTTTTATTTTTTTTTTTTGTTAATATTCAGAATTTATTTAAATATTAATTAATTAAATAATTTTTTAAATTTTCGTTTTATATTGTATAATAATTATAATTACTTAATTATTTAATTTATATTTTTTATTTAATTTTTCGAGCATATTTAGAATTTAATTTAATTTAAATTGTTAAAGAGCAAATTATATTTTATTTTAATTTTTTTTTTGTAATATGCAGAATTTTATTTAGATTTTTTTCAGGCTAATATTTTTATTATGAATTATTTAAATTTTTTTTTTTTTGTATATTCAGAATTTAATATAAATTTTTTATGCACATATATTTATTAGAAGCATTTCTTTTATTATATTCCATGGCATTATTGAAAATGCTTCACAGCAGTTATTTTTCATTTAAACATTTCTTATAGCTTTATTTACTTCGTGCTTTATCCTCCTTTCAGTCACTTATCTAGCTTTAGCTTGCTTTATCAACTTCTTTTGAGGACATTTTATTATTGGTTTAATATATTTCAACGCTTCCATCTGATTGTCATAGACGTCGTACTCACAACCTGAGGCAAATGTTGCCTTGCACTTTTAGCCTTCACATTGTTGCCTAGGTAACTCTTCCGTTATATTGCATTTCATGCAACATTTTATTTATCACGCAGTGTTTTGTTTTCTTATAATCTCAGTGGCAAAAGCACCTTGCAGCGACTACTACACGTAGTCAACAATAAGCAGAAGCTGAGGATTTAAAAGGAATCCAACAGCACAAACAAAGTTATGTACTGGACAACTGCGAAAGACAAAAACAAAAAAAAAAAATGAAAAAAAAGATGCAGAAGAACAACAACAGCAATTACAAGAACTACAATTGAAAGCAGCTGTTGCTGCTGCTGTTGCTGTTGTTGCTGTTGATGTTGCTGCTGTTTCTGTTGTTGTTGCTTTTCCTTTATGTAGACTTACGCCTGAAGCTAAAGATGAAACCTCGCTCGTATTTAGACAGTTAACTTTACCGCTTGCAATACTGGCTGCCGAGGCTGTTGAGGCTGTTGCTAAGGCTACAGTGAGGCACGGCCCTGGCCACCCACGCTTCTGCTTACGCTGAGAAACATGTTCAAATGTTGCTTACTTTGTTTACCATTTGCTGTATTCATTGCCTGTTGTTGTCGCTGGCTTTATCTTAGCCTTCGCCTTAGCTTCAGCTTCAGCTTCAGTTTTGTTTCAGTTTCAGCATCTGCTGCTGCCTTTGCTGTTGCTGCTGTTATTGTTGTTGTTATTATTCGTACTTTATTTTCCAGCAATTTGTAAGATGTGTTAGTCTTTCATTCTCAGTTAGTGTGTATGTGCAACATGCTAGGCGCCCCACGCCCACGCTACCTGATGGCAGGCAGTATAGCGCAGCGCAGCTAAAGTCAAGCTAAGTATTTTACTTGTGACTTGTTTGTAAGTGGAAAACTTTCTGCACACGTTTCGCCATAAATACAATGAAAATAAACTTTATTTACGCACAACGAATTGTTAATACTCTATGAATAATTTAATATTTATTTAGATTATTTTACGAAATTAAACATTAAAAATATTTAAATATTAGATAAAAAATTAAATATTTCAATAAATCAAAATACGAAAAAAAAATATATATATATAAAATAAATATATATTAAAAAAATTAAAAAAAAAATAAAAATTTAAATTTAAATTATTAAATAAAATTATAAATTAAAAAAAAATAAATAAATAAAAAAATTTAAATTATTAAATTATTATATTAAATTATATTATTATATTATTATATTAAATTATAAATTATAAAAAAAATAAAAAATTAAAAAAAATTAAATTTAAATTATTAAATAAAATTATAAACTCAAAAAAAAAACAAATAAAAATTTAAAAACCAATTAAATTTAAATTATTAGATAAAATATATTAATACAAAAAAAAACAAGAAATATAAAATAAAAAATAATTAAAATTAAAAAATAATTATATATTTATTTAAAAATAAAAAAAATGTATAATATAATGTATGACAATTTTGCAAATCTTTACTTTATGTAGAGCATCAACGGTTTAAAACAAGTTACAACATGAATTTGCGCTATTTTTGGGCTGAAATTGCACAGCACAGCGCAGCACATATGTACATATATTTTTGGGACCGTAACATTTTTGGGCCTGACACTGAAATTACGCTAATTGATAAATGGCATTAATAGGGACGATGTTGCTCATTAACTAAGCATATGCATTAAACAAGCAAATGACAGTGAAAATGATGGCAAGGAGTGTGTTACACACACACACAGCACAGCACAGTACAGCAGAGCACATAGTACAGCATAGCATAGCATAGCAGGGCCGAAAAACATCAATTACTCAATATAAGTCAGGTACAATGGACAATGGACTGTGAATTGACTGCGAGTTATATCAGCATTTGGTTGGCAGCTCCGGGAACTGTATTTGGGAGTGGAGTTGGAGTTGGAGTTGGGCAATAGATCAAAGCCATCAAACAGCGAACGAACAGACATTGACAGTCAGAGTAGAAGCAATCACATTTCATGCATTCACTCGTCCTGTCGGACTAACAACCCTGGACTCGGTCCCGGACCCGGACCCGGACCCGAACCCGAACACGGACTCAATACCAATTCCATTCTCCAATCCAGGCAAAAGTGTGTGCCCCTTTGCATTGACAAATGACTGCAAAATGTGGACAAGGGGGGAGGGGGTAGAACAGAAGGAAAAGAGAAAGGCTAAGGCGTGTATTGGGGGGGAGCAAACAACAGTGCCACGAGCAGATTGCTGCTGCATTTGGTAAATTAATCAACCCTTGCTGAGTTGACATACCGAACTCTGAGCGCAAATATGGTTGGTGGAGAAAGGGAATGAAAATGGCAATGGGAATGAATCTCAATATGTCTACAGGGTGACAAATCATAATTACGTTTTAAATGCAAAGCATTCTTTGAACGTTTTTAAATGTTGGCAATAACAACAACAACAACAAAAACAAAATGAAAATAAAAAGAAAAATAAAAAATAAAAAGAAAACGCTTTTGGCATTAGCAGAGCTTAAAATGATTTAAATTCATTTCAATTAGTGCTGCATCAGTTACATTGTTGCATATGATAACGAAAAACAATTACAACAACAACAACAACAAGATGAAGCACAGCTTGAGCCTAAAAGCAGCCACAAAAAAAAGATTGAGCTCAATTTCAAATGTCATAATTTTGTACATTTTGTTGACATAATAGCCAAACAATTGTTTTCAATTTAGTTTATTTCATTGCCATGTTGATTGCTTTGTTGTAAACTATAAAACTAAATTAAAAAAAAAACAAAAACAAAAAATACAAAATATTTCTTGTCTGCACTTAAATGTTTCCCAAAAAAAAAAAAAATAAAAAATATTGATATGAAAAATATAAAATTTTATTTTTAACAGTGAAAATTTTTTGCTGATCAAAATAGTCAATAATTATTGCAAAATAAATAGAAAAAAAGATATAAATTTATATAAATTTATAATATAAAATATTTTTTTTAAATTTATTTATATTTTTATTTTTTTAAATTTTTTATTTATAAAATAATTACAGCAAATTATTTGTTTATTTTTTGCATTTTGCTTGTAGGGCATTAAATAGTTCATCAAGCAAGTTAATTGTCATTGACTGTTGCTTGGCTTTGTAAGCTGCAATTGTCATTGTTTTGTGGCTTTTTGTTGTTTTCATTCTTTTGTTGTTGTTGTTGTTACTGTTACTGTTGTTGCTTTCTGAACTGTTGCAGTTGCCATTGCACAATTGTGCAACATTTAGCTTCTGTTTCGATTTGTGTTCGACCATCTCCACCCACAATAAGAGTTTGTAGTAAATGTTTGTCTACATGTGCGTGTATCTCTCTGTCTCTCTCTGCTTGTGTGTGTGTGTGTATGTGTGTATGCATGTGGTTACATCCTGCACCGACACAACGCCCAAAATTTATAAGCCTTTTGGCTACATTTTGTGGCTTTGATTGCAATTATCTTTTGAATTTTGTATTTATTTGCTACACTTTGCCCAATTGTGCCACAGTTCGTTGAACGGCTTTTGTATTGTCATTGTCATTTGTTGCCGCATATACCACACGCCGCATGTGCCACATGCCACATGCCACTATGAGTTGAGTACGTTTGAATGTAGTTCGCTTTGTTTACAGTCAGCTATCAGGTGTATATGCATGTCCTATGTCTATATGTCTCTCTCTCTATCTCTCTCTCTCTCTCTCACTGTCTATCTGTCTGTCAGTGTGTGTTTGTGTGTGTATATGAACCTTTGTCAATTTTCTGTTTTCAATTTTGCAATTTATCGTTTATTAATTGGGCAATTCATGCAAGCAAATGCCTTAGGCTGCTGCAACAATCAAATAACTTTTGAAGAAATTTTAATATTTCATTTCGAATTTTACTGCAACAACAACGAAAACAAAAAAAAAACCTAAGAATTATTTGAGCTTTTCATTTGATGCAATGAGCTGTAGAAATTTTATATAAAATAAATTTATTAAAAATCAATTAAACATATTAAAAGCTTAACAGCCGCATAAAAAACAAAAGACAAATAATAAAAAAAAATATATTGATATTGTAAAATTTTTTTTATAATACTCTGATTTTTTTTTTTATCGATGGTATAAATATTTTGCAGCAAATATTTATACTAAATAAATTTATTAAAAGTTCTATTAAATATATTTAAAGTTTAATAGCTGCAAATAAAACGAAAAGATAAAAAAATATATATAAAAAAATTATATTGTTATGTTCCATAATTTTTTTTATAATATTCTTATTATGTTTTATCGATCGTATTAACATTTCTAGAGCTGAAATTTATATAAAATAAATTTATTAAAAATTCTATGAAATATATTAAAAGCTTTTTTTATAGCAGCTGCAAGTAAAACGAAAAAAAAAAATACTAAAAAAGTTTATTGATATTGTAATATTTTTTTTTATAATATTCTTATTACTTTTTATCGATGGTCTAAACATTTTACAGCAAATATTTATACTAAATAAATTTATTAAAAATTCTATTATATATTAGCTTAGCAGCTGCAAATAAAAATATAAAAATACAAAAAAAAATTGATATTGTTATGTTTCATAATTTTCTTTATAATATTTGTATTTATGTTTTATCAATCGTATTAATATTTCTGCAGCTGATATTTATATAATATAAATTTATTAAAAATTCTATTAAATACATTAAACGCTTAGCAGTTGCAAATAAAACCAAAATATACAAAAAAATATAAAATATAATATAAAATATAATATAAAATACTTTGTTATTTGTTATGTTCTATTATTTTTATTATAATATTCTTATCATGTTTTATCGATCGTATTAACATTTCTGTTTATATTTATGTCTTTGTGTTTCTGTTTCCGTCTCTATTTCTGTTTCTGTTTGAATTTGTTCAATGAACTTCGAACTCAGAACTGTCCCCAGCGCTTTGGTAAACCTTGACCATTTGGATAATTAACACTATTTAAATGTTGAAACATGTAATCAGCAAAATAATCGGCACGTTTCTCTGGCCTAGCACGCTGCACAGCCCTCCAGCCACTTGTAATGAGTGCACATCTCTCCGGCAGCACAGGAAATGGCTTTGATATTGTCCAAAAGCTACGTTTCTTGTGCGGTCGTTGAGGTACATTCACTGGTTCAAGCATATGATGTAATTCAATTGGTGGCTCATGTGGTGCATCTAACATCATTGCCACTTGTGGATTATCCATGCGCATTGCTTGCATTTGTACATCATTCAATTGTTGCCGCCATGGTTCATCGGCGTCGCCATCGTCGTCGCCATCGTCACCATCGCCAATACCATCGGCAACGGGCAGATTGACAACGTTGACAACATCTATGTCAGGCAACTGCAATTGAAAATGTATAACTTCTTCGACTACTCTTTGTTCCATGTTTTCTTTTTCTTGTCTTCTCTTGTTGTTGTTGTTGTTGTAATTATTCTTTTTGGGGGGGATGGAAGGTGATGTAAAAAGTCTAATACGGCAGTTAATAAAATAAATATCTGCTAAATATTGTCGTCAAATATGATTTAAAATAATATTTTTTTTTTTTGCTATTTTCTTGCTATGTTTTATTTTTGTTTTATTTTTGTCAGCTATTATTTGATTCAATATTGTAAAAACTAAACTATTTATAAATCAAATCAATTTGTAAGCATAAATGAAATATTTTTCAATGCTACATAAAATTAAAAATTTCTTTTTACGAATATTATAAATAATAATTTTTTTTGATCGCATTTTATGAGTTAATAATTTTTGCTTTTTATTATATTTAAATATTTGTTCAGTTCATTAGAGCATAAACTTATGTAACAAAACTGATTCTCTTAACTTGGCTCTAAAATTCTTCATCATAATATAAACAAAAGTTTTACACGAACTTTTCCAATTGTTTCCAAATGTTTTGGCATAAAGTTTTCGATCAAAAACTATACCGGGGATCAAAAAGCCATTTCATATGCCATAAGATACAACATTGTATCCATTAAGTATACACACACACACATACACAAACATATATATACACTGTGTGAGAGTGGGAGAGAGATAGACATACATATCCATATCGACAACTTGAATGCCAAAGAACTGTCTGCCTGCCCAGCGGCAACTATTGCTGCTGCTGCTACTGCTTCTGCTTTTGCTGCTTTTGTTACTGTTCCCTAGCGTCCAGCTACAAATGGATAAATGCTGTCTGACATTTACCCAGTTTGTCTCCCTTTTACCCTCAAACAATGCTAACAGACACAAACACACACACACACACAGAAGCACAAGCACATACACATATGCAGAGCTATAATAAAGCCACCCACAATGATTGCACGCATTTAGCCCTGTTTAACCCAATGGCGACTCATTTTTGTTGTTGCTGTTGCTGTTGCTGTTGCTGATGTGATTGTGATTGTGAGTATGTGCTTGAGTTTGAGTTTCAATGTACAAGTGTTTATGTACATGTGTGTGTCTGTGTTTTGAGTGTATGGCACCATCATCATTACAAGCAATTTAATTCGTTGTAATGTTGCGCACGCCGCAGCTGCTACTTCATGTTGTCGTTCTTATTATTATTATTAATATTATTATTGTTGTTGTTGTTGTTGTTGTTGTCATTGTACTTGCTACTATTGCCTCTGTTGCTGCTTATAATTGATTGTAAATTATATCAATTAATAGTTTTGCTTATTATTTATAACAATTATTATAATTTATAATTATAATTATTAATGTAATGCAATCTCAGGTTTTACAGCTTAATCAATTTGTGTTTTGTGTTAAAAAAAAGTTTTTTGTATTAAAAGTAAAGCAAGCGCGTGGCAACTATTACTTTTATACACGGAGACATGGTGAACTTTTTTCCCTAACGAAGCAGCAAGCGCGCATCCAACAAGTTAGCTGTTAGCAACATGTTGCTAAGCAAACGCTTGGCAACATTTGTATAAAGCGCAGACGCAGTTGCTCTCTAGTAATTACTCTCAGAATCACATAGACTATATCATACTCTCGCTTGCTCGTTCTCTCTTTCTCTCTCTCTCTAACTACACACTCTCTCTTACTTACGCTCCCTCGGCGAGTGAGTGCAATTTATTAAGGCACATCCTGGCGCAGTGTGTGTAATCACATTGTTGCCATTTTCACTTCATTATTTTGCTTTTATATGTGGCAATTTTGTTTTATTGCTGGCGGCCTGGCAGCATCTTTCGGCTCATGTTTGCGTAAGCTCTCTCGCTCTCGCTCTCTCTGTCTCTCACTTGCTTTCTCTCGCTCTTGCTCGCGCTCACTTCTTCCTTACTCTTTCTTTCATTTAATGCCTTTTGCCATGACCGACCACTTGCGATTTAGTTGGTTAAGCAACAAGGCCAGAATATGCCAGCAATAGCCCAACAGCCCAACAGTCCACCCAAAAAAAGAATCAAAGGCAGAGTCACAGGCTGAGCACAGGCAGTGGCAGAGGTCGTGACAGAGACAGAGACAGAGACTGAGTGGCAGTGGCAGAGGCAGAGGCAGCATCAGCAGCAGCGACATTTGGCGCTCAATGTCGCTTGTACGCTTCAAGCGACCTTGTTTGTGTTCGTTTTTATGCAGAGTGCGTATAAATGTGTATGTGTGTGTGTGTGTGTTTGTGTGTGTGCGTGTATAGCAGACAGTAATTATTATGCCATGTCCAGCGATAATTGGATTCAATGAAATGCCTCTATGGACAGCATGAAAGGCTTCGCTTCTGTCAATGTGTCTGTGCGTCTGTGTCGCTTCCTTTATTGCATTTACACTGCAACTAAATGCAGATGTATATGTATATATATATGTGTGTGGGTGTAAGGATTTGTATGATTATTAAATTGCGCCTGCATGACAATTAAATTTGTTGAACTAATAACATATAAGAAGTGCAATGTATATTCAATGTATTCCAATTTCAAAGCTGACGCATTCTCACAATTTTCTTTTTATTGCATTTATCACTTTTATAACAATACTTTTTCCCTTTAGAGTTGAACTAAATTTGTTTCAGCTAGCTAACAATTGTTTTAATTATTTAATGCTATAAATTCTGCTGCAAATAATTAAATTGACTAACAAATACTCTATAATAAATTTATAAATAATTTTTGAAATTTAATAAAAATTATTCAAATTAATTATAAAATTTATTTAATTAATTTAAAAGATAAAAATATATTTTATAGTTTACATTTATAGCATAGAAAATCTCTAAACTTATCTTGTGATCTTTTAAAAAATATTTATGCTTAGAATTGACAGAAATAAATAACATGTAACATTTGTAAAGTCTGAATATAGCTTTTGGCATTTTTATTGATTCATTGAAGAGACTTGACAACTGTTCCATTTATTTGCCAGTACTTGAAAATTTGTTCGCTGCCTAGCAATAACTAAAGCGAATGTTAATATGGGAATATTACAGATGTCTGAAACAAATAAATCAAATAAATCGATAATCGAATGAGTTCAAATGCAATTGTTAACTGTTAGTCAATAATATGAGGTAGACTTAGACGTACATATATACATATATCAATATTTTGTCGTAATATTTATGTAAGCAGAGAAAATAAATTTGTAATTAAAACTTGATAATTTCTTATAATAATATAATTTAATAATATAAAAATAATTATAAGCAATATTTTATTTAAATAATAAATAAAAAAGAATTTTGAATTTTATTTACTTGAATTTATTTTCTATTTTGAAATTTATTTAATTTTTTTTATTTTATTTATATTTATGTTTATTTTATTTTATTTCTTTTTTTGACTTTCAGCTATTTATTTATTTTTGCTTTGTAATTAATTGTCATAATAAAATTGATAATAACAATTAAAATAAACCAAATATTATGTTAATAAATTGCGCAGTGCTCTGTCTGTGAGTAAATAGTACTAAATGATATATGTATGATATATGTATATGGCATATGACACTGTATATAGTCGATATCTATATATATATTTATTGCTAGCTGCCAGCTAATTAAATTGAATTATTATTGCATTTAATTATCAGCCTAACATTTTCATAATTTGCCAAATAATTGTTGAATTTGGTTTTCGCTTTCGCTTTCGGCTACAATTCGGTTTCGTTTTTTTTTTTTTTGTAGATCTCGGTTCTCGGTTCACGGTTCTCAGTTCCGGTTTGGGTTTAGTTTTTTTTTTTGGCTGGAAGCAAGCGAAGCGACTTCGCATGCATTCAGTGCCAGTCTTTGGTCTGGCATAAAATGTCAACTGCATTAGCATCATCATCGTCATTGTAGTAATATGGCAAACACTCAAAAAAAGGCTGCACGGCAGCATAGTCTCTCTCTCTCTATCACTCTTTCACTCTCTGTCTTTCACTATCTTATATAGTAGTTTATGTCGGGCCTTTGATCTGTTGCTGCGACGTTTCGCTTGTTGAATTCAATATAGAGAAACATACAAACAGATTTCTTCTTTTTTTTTTTTTATGACAGCAAATGAGAAGTGATGAGAAAAGGGAAAGCGCCAGGGGAGGTGACGAGGGGGGGGGAGAGAACGATATGGTATGGTAGCTATATGGTAGCCTGTAGAGTGTGTTGTGCGTTTTGCTTTTAGATTTTCGTCGTTTTTGGTTTTTAATTACTTTTGCGCTATTTTCGAGTCAGTGTCTGTCTGTCTCTTGGCCTATGCGATGGACTATGCCGATGAAGAGTCTCTTCTGGCTCTGGCTGCCTCTTTACTAGGTGTTAATTTATTTTTAATTTTTATTATTTATCTGCGCCATGCGATCTCTCTTGCAGACTCTGCTGCTGTTACACTGACAAAAAAAAAACCAAAAAAAATTTTTCAATTAATATTTATAAATAATTTAATTGAAATTATTTATAATTCTGTTGCTTAAATTTTGTAATGGGAAATGAAAATTTATCTATTTATTTATTTTTTTTTTAAATATTTATTAATATTTTTCTTAGTGTAGCGCATAGTGGCAATAGGGTCTCCATTTAAGTGGATCGTGCACAATTCCATCATCAAAATGTTGACGTTTCTATTGCATGCCAGTTGCCAGTTGACATTTGGTTTTGTCTCCAGCGACAGATATACACAGTGTGGAACAGAGACAAAGAGACAACAAACAGCGGCAGTGACAGCGACAGTAAATGAGTTTTCGGGTCTTGGGTCTCGAGTCTCGAGTCTCGGGTCTTGGATCTCGGGTCTCTATCATTTCGGGTCTTGAGTGTCGTCTTGTTGCCTTATGTCGTTTCATCGTCTCCATGGTGCACTCTCGCATGCAATTAATATCATTTTTATGTTCTAATGACATTCGTTGCGCTGCATTTCGTATGCATTTAGTGGGGGCTTCCAACATCATCGCTCAAAACGGCATGGCAGGCACGAATCTTTCAAGTTGTAAAAACGCCATTAAATTGGCAGCGAAGTGGTGACTCCTCACTCTTCCTTCTACCAGCTACCATCCCTTGCTCTTCCCTCTTCCCTCTTCCCACTTTATGCATTTGTGTTTGTGTCTTATTGCTAGCCTGATCTGGCATGATCACTCAACGAGAGGCAAAACAGCCTCGCCTGGCGGATTGCCATCGCCTCAAGCCTCAATTTTCTCGTCTCTCCTCTCGTCTCTAGGCAAAAGTCATAAACTCAGCAATGCGTAGGGCGCCCCAATTAATGTTTGCTATAAGAGGCGTGGCTATGGCCCACCCCATCTCTCAGCTTATACATACATATATATGCATGCATATGCATGTATATGCATGTATATATCTGTTCATAACATATCGTACGCGTACCATGCCTCTTGTTTATTGGCTTTAATTAATTTGTATGTTTTTATTTCGATTTGAGTATAATTTCATTCGCATCGTCCGCCTTTTGTTGTAAATATCATAAATATTTCGTTGCATGGCGGCCTCATAAACTTTCATCCAAAAACGTAATATCACATAAAAATGCGAAAGAGTATTAAGTATTAAGTATTATGTATATAAAATTGTAGAAAGTGGGTGTTGTACTGTAATGCAAACATTGGCTACTGGTATCACGATCGGAATCTTAATGTTGAACTATAAAAACTAATTAGAAATTCTCAGAGAGTCAATGATAGATCAAATATTAAAATATTTCTATGGCATTTTCAATCAAATTTTCAAAGTCAATTAAATTCTATTACAAATTTGTGTGTAAGTTTAGCCTATATATAGTATATATATTTATTAGTTAGTTATATATATAATATATATATATGCTCAATCTTTGTCTAGTTGATCTAGTTAATTTTTTGGCAATGTCTTGCCAAAAAAAAAAAAAATTTCATTCTATGAATTATATTTAAGCTAAATTAGTGTAATTATTCTTTAGTTGCTTGTGCTATAGTTTAGTACATTGTATTATATTTAATTTGCTGAAATAAAATATCTGTGTATTTTTTTCTTTCTTCTTTTTCTTTTTTTTTTTTTTGTAGCTTGTCTTGGCATCTGCCTTATGCCTTATGAGTTTTGCCGTTGACAGCAAACCAAAAGGCGCATCGAAATTCTTGAATTGTGCCATGGGGCACACAAACATACACACACACACACACACACTGTGGCAACCGCCTGCAACATCTCTTTAGCATCGACAACGATGTGGCACTCTTGACTTCTTGCCCAACAACAGCAGTAGCAGCAACAGTAGCAACAACAACAACAACAACATTGTAGACGCATTTTCAAAATTGATGCGGTGTCTGCGTTTAGGTGGAAAATTGAATTTTCAATTTTCATTTTCATTTCTCGTTTTCGTTTCGTGCTGCGAGTTTTCTATTTCTTCTTTTTTTGTTCTCTATCTCTCTCTCTCTCTTATATTTTGTTGTTGTTTCTTTTGCTGTTTTGTTATTTTATTTTGGGGTGTGTTAACTTCAATTTGATGAGCCCCAAAAAAAAGTATTTAAATAAATTGTTGCCTGCGTTGTGTTTGACATTTTGTTATTTTTGCTGTTGATTGGTGACGACTTCCCAATACACAACATCACAACTTAACCATTCCCCCCTTGGCCTCTCTTTATGCCATACCTTTACCCTATCCCATAGTCATACCCATAGTCATTCTCATTCCCATTTCCAATACTTATGTCACCCACTCATTTGTGTTATGCATTTTTGGCGCCCATTTGAACTGCTCTCATGCCGCTTTCCTCTGTTGCATACTCTTCGATTTTTGTGCACCTGCAGCATGTGTGTGTTTCGACTTTGCCTTCGTTACGTTACGTCTTGTCTTTAGCTTTTGCCATCGATGTGGTTTTAATTTTAGATAAATGGTCGCACTCTCAATGCATAAATCTCAATGCACTGTATGGTGAGAGGAGGGGAGGGGAAGGGGAGGGGTGTGTGTGTGGCAAATGGTAAAGCCGAAGAAATTTGAAAATGCATTAATAAAGCCATTTGGTTGGTTGTTTGGGGCATATGCTGCTGCTTTGCTTAATTGCTGTTACAAAAGTTTAAGAAATTAATAAATATTATATTTTTTTCTCTCTCTCTCTCTCTCTCTTGATGTTGGCAATAAATGCACGTATATATTTCATAAGTTAAAAGCGCAGAAGGGAAAAGTTAAATAGGAAAATAAAAATTCTATTGCATTTATATTTTGAATTTTTTTTTTTTAATAAAAATAAAATGCAGCACATAAAGCATACATTTTGAAAGGGGAAATATTAAGTGCCATTGAGTAAAATTATTACTTAAATATATTTGTATATACAGTAAAGCTTGCCTATGTTGAGCATTTATTGAATGTTTGCCCAATCAAATTTTATAAAATAAAAATTAAATTTTTTATTGCAGTTGTTTTGTTATAATTGATTAATACAATTTTTAAATACTCTATAATTTATGCTTGTTCATCAATTTAGATCGTAAAATGCCTTTCGATCAACTTAAATGCCTGCACCTGCTCGAGTTTCATCAAGATTTGTTTTATGCCTAATTATTGTTAATTTCCAGTAGCCAAAAAAAAAATTTATTTTGTATTTTGTCATATATTTTTTTTCTCGTGCTTAAGATAAGCTTAAGATAATTTTTAAGTTTTACATGAGTTATCAATTAATTAAGATAACTTAAAACCCGAAAAGAAAAATAAAAATAAAAAACAAAACACAAAAAACTAACGTGGAGGGTCGCACAATCAAGAGCGCAGCGCAGACTTGGCTAATTGCAGGCCAATTTCATTAGGTTATCTCTATAGAAGGAGTGTGAGAGAGAGAGAGAGAGAGAGAGAGAGAGAGATGTGGATAAGCGTTATCAGGCCATCACTTTTATAGCTGCTGATTAATGAAGTCAACCCGAAGCTGAAGCTCATTTAATTGCTTTGAAGGCGACTTTGGCTGTAAAGCAGACAGAAAATGAAACTGAAACTGAAATTGTAGAAGAAACAAATGAAGTGGGAGATGGAAGATGGAGATGGAAGATGAAGAGGCAGATGAAGAGGTAGATGTAGATGAAGATGACGATGCTAAAGAAAATCAAGCAGAAGAAGAAGAAGAAGTAAAAGAGAGTAGAGAGAAGCAAGAGTGCAATAGAGAGAGAGAGAGACTCAATCTCCAATTTCCGACGGCAACAGCAACTGTTGCTGTTGACTGTTGCTACTGTTGCCGACAGTTGCTGTTACGGCTGATGCTGCTGCTGGCGTTGCGTCTCATTGTCTCCTTGTGTCTCGCACATATTTCTCTGTCTCTACGTTTCTCTGTCCGTATGTCTGTCTGTTTTGTCTGTCTGTTTTGTCTGCTAAACGACCGACTGCAACATTCTTTGCTGACAACGCAGTAATTAAAATTCAATTGCAATTAAAAGTGCGCACGCAAAACGGCCAAACGAACAAATGTTCGAAACGACAAACAAAATGAAGTGCAAAGCCAAAGCCAAAGCCAAAGCAGAAGCAAAAGGCCAAAGCATCGAAAGGAAGCGCCAAAGGGACCAACAGACAATCAGACAATGTAGACAGACAAATAAGGCAATGAAACTGTGAGACACTGGGACACTGAAACAGACCGACAGACAGACAGAGAGACAGACAGAGTTATGTACTATGTAGGCACAGGCAGGGCAACATTGCAAAAATTTGTCGCATCGCCAACATTTTGTTGCGTTAGTTATGTGTGTGCTATGAGCACTGCCTGGCATACCCTGTAAAAACTAAAAATGTTAAGGAGTTACAACGTGACAAAAATGTTTTCAAATAATTTCGATTAAAAAATTTATAAAAATTGCAAAAAAAAATTACAACATTTACAAAATTACAAGAGCTTTTAGTCTTAGCATTTCATATATTTTTTTTACAGGGTATTAGCTAGTTTATCAGTTACTAGTCACTTATATTAAGTGTACAGCTTTTACTCACTTGTTCGCACATTTTTGCGTAGGCGTTTGCCGTGCCGCTGATTAGCTCGTCAGTTTTCATTTCTCAGTGCTTAGTGCTCAGTGCTTGGTGCTCAGTGCTGAGTTCTTGACTTTTGTGGTTTGCCACAGAAGCCGACAATTGATTGCTAAATATCTTTGTTTGATATATTGCCTGCAATGTGTCTGCACTATTTAGTCAGGTTTCAAAATTTAAATTATTTTGCCAATGCAAACAGTGGGGAAAAAAAAAGCAAATGAAATTTTGCTTAGACAAAGAAAAATTGAACTGACAATTGGCCTGAGAAATGTTTTGCAGCTTCGTGGAAAATTATAAATTCAAGTGCAAGTCTTATATATATATATAACATATATATATAGCATAATTTCAATTAATTAAAGTAAAGACTGTAAACCCTTTGGTGGCCTTCTTTATCTCTTGATTTCACATGAAATATAAAAAAAAAAAACAAAGAAACTTCTCGTTTTGCAGTCAGCAAAAATTTTTTATGAAATTATTATTAAGTGCAAAATTAATAGGAATTATAAACAATTTGTGTATTGTAGCAATGGCAAATTGACATTTTGGCAATTTTCGCTTTTTTATGCATTTAAAGGTTTCTTTTATTTATTTAATTTTTTTTGATTTTTTTTGTCGTTGTTGTTGATGAAGCTAATGACCGTTTAGACAGGTGGCAAAAGCAGCGATAAAACTGAACCTTTATTATATATAGCAAATATTGTAAGTAGACATGCAGCTATCTATATACATATATATATTGTAAGTGTATGTGTGTGTGTGTATAGTTTCATATGTATGTATATCATATGCATGTCAGACTGGCGTGACTTCAACTCGTTTTAATTAATATCTTTGGCAATTAATTGTTATTATCTCTCTCTCAATATATATACACTCACATATATGCATGTGTTGGTATATGTGTAGTGTATCTTTTTGTATGTGTATGTGTTTTGTGTATACGCTTCATGTTTCATAATTTCCATATGCAAATCCAGTTCATGGCAAACTTGTTGCGAATTTAAACATGAAACATGTCAATCAGCCCCCGTTTTCTGCTGGTGATTATTGTTTTTGGTTCATTAAATAATTGCGAGCACTGTTTGGCATCTGATCTACATAAGTACGGGTAAATATATATACATATATATGCATATATGCATATATATATACATGCATGAACATGTCTATCTACATGTACAGTATTGTCCATTCCAATTCAAAGTTGGGGTTTATTCTGGTATGGATGAACATAATTAATTGCAGGCTGTTGTTTAAATACAATTTTTGCATATTTGGCAGGCAGCCTGCCAGCGTATGCATGCACTTGAAAAAAAACTCATCGAACTAAGAAAAATCTTAATAAAAATAATTTTTTAATTATTTTTATAAATAAATTTTCATTTTATTTAAAAAAAAAAAAAAATTATTTTTTTAAATTTTTTTATATCATAAGCAACGTTTCTCACAGTGTATTCACACTTACGTATACATTGTGAAAGTCCCGCATAATTGTCACGCCGCATTTATGAAATAATTCTTAAATAATTTCATCAATTATGATGCTCAGCTATACGTGGGCGTACATGGGCGTGGCCAGTCCACTGCATGTTGCATTGCATTGCAATGCACGTTGCATTGCATGGAATTGCAGCCTTCTCATTCGCCTTTCTCAATTATGTTGATATTAATTTTCATATTTAATTTAACGCGAAAATAAAATAGCAACACGACTGACCAACGGATTCATGACTGAAAAGTGAAGAGATTGAAGAGTAAAGTGAGTGTGGAGTGTGGAGATGATGCCAAAAGCATTGTAGATGCAGTTAAAGTGTATGATAAAGAGGAGATGATGCAGATACCAACAGTACGAACATGCAACAACAGCAATAACAACAGCAACAACAACAACATTTTTGTGAAATGCATTTTGCAGTAAAAAAAAAACCGCATGCATTATTTAATTTTTAAGTGAAATCAATTACAAACTCGTTGCATGCACTGTGCCCTGTCCAAGGCCTTTTTTCCAATGATGTCGAGTGGGCAGATAAAGTTAAATGTTAAACGTTGTGAAGGGTGCAAGTAGAGCTATATGATAGATGAAGAGGAATAAGTAAAAGGGGAGCTGAAGTCGACGGAAGTGCGCATAAATGCAGTTGCAGTCGAATAAATAAATAAAAAATATATTTTGCCATTAAATTTCAATTAATAACAGTGCAAACACACACACGTGCAGGGCATCAGCAACTGTTGCTGTTGTCGCTGTCGTTGTCGTTGTTGCTTTTGTTGTTGCTGTTATTGTTGTTGTTGTTGTTGTTGCTGTTGCAATATTAATACAATTTGGCAGTCGTGCGTGCGCTGATTGCCGCAAGCCCATGAAATTAAGTCACAAATTAATTAATTAATGCAATCAATACGTGCGACATTTGCATTCGCAAATTCGCATTCGCATTCGCAAATTCACATTCGCAAATTCGCAATTCGCGTTCACAATTTGCATTGCTTGCGGAGCGTTTCTTATGCTCTAAATCAAACAGTTATATAGTATATGTAGTATATATATCTTTCTATATATTCAACTAGTTCACTTACAAATTACACAGACACACACACACACAGACACAGATGCATAACACCTAAACAGTAGCCTAAAACATACGCTGCCTGCATGACGTACATAATTTTTTAATGGACTTTTAATGTTTGTCCCCTGCATTTCCCACAGTGTATCAATGTGTGTGTGTGTGTGTGTGTCGCGTGAGCTTTTTGGGGTCAACTTGGTTGCCTGGGCTCAATTAGCGAACTCTTGTACTTAACATGTGTAAGCTACATATATATATATCACATATATCACATATGTAGGTAGATTTTCCAGGCAGACTTCACGTTATAAAGTGCTTGGGCGTCATACGCAAGCGTTTTCATTTATTTTTTTTTTTTCATTTAATGTAGATTAGCTTATCATTATTATGACGTTGTTATTGCAGCTTTTATTCATGCGTAATTGATGTTTCAGGTGTTTTTCGATTAAGTAGCGATTATTCTAATTATTATTATAGAACAAAAAAAATAAAAAAAATATATATGTAATATTTTATGCATTGCAATGATGAGAATAATAAATATAAATAAATATTTACACAATTATTCATGGAGTTCGTTTTATTAAGTATCGACAATTATGTATTTTAATATAGAATATCATTGCAATGCTGTGGAGAAATTACATTAATATTTTATAGTTTTAATTAAATAATGACGTTTAATATTTCGCTTATTTTGAGGTTAATTTTAAAATTTTGTATACGTTACATTTACACTGCTTGCTCTGCTACATTATTAAGCAAGCAGGCAACACTGCTTGCTTGTTCCGTTTGCATTGCTAATATACCAGTCGCTGCTAACAGCTAACAGATGGCGCTTTATCAAATACACAGATAAGCCAATGGTCCATAGATGGCGCCAGTCATAAAATGATTGCTTTGGCTTTACACATATTTATTATGCATATATTCATATCAGTTTTATTTTTACATACTTTAATTAAGAAAATTTAAATTTCTACTACCACTAAAAGAATAAAAAAAAATTCAGATCATGTTAGAGCCAAAATTTAAGAAATTTTCCGCATGAAATATAAGTCCAACAGAATCTCACAGCACCAGTCGTAGGTAATATTTTGGAAAACAGACTGTTAATATTACCAACAGGTAAATAATGTACTGCAGTATACTTTCAGGATGCCAATTGCATTTTACTTTTAAGAAACAAACGTATCTTTGAGACTTGAAAGTATTTTTGAGATATTAATGTATCTAGTTTATAAAAACAAACAATATTTTTGTATATTTTTTGCACATTTAAATGTAATTTTATTGTTGCTTTTCTTTGCTTTATATGTTTGATAATGTACTCGTATATGTAATACATAAGTTTATATGTTTTGTTGATTTTGCACACCCATTTTATGATATTGGTTAGTTTTTAGTTGAAGCTTTATTATTATTTGTCATAACTGCTTGTAGAGGCATGGAGTGGACTTGGTTGATCGAACTTGTACACATAATACATTTAACATAAAACTATATCGCCAAAATCATATATATATATATATATATATAGATCAGGGATCATAAAGTTCATATAGGTATATCTACATACATACATCAACAATATATATTTATCTTTATATAAATATATATATTTATATTTATATATATATTTATACGCGTTGTGCCTTAAACTAGCAATAATTCTGATACTACATCATACAAATACATATAGATTATTAATATATATATATATATTTCTTTCTTTCCTTCTTTCTTTCATTCTTTCTTTCTTACAAGAGATGTGCTCTAATTCTACTTGAAACTTGTAATCGAATTAATTATCCTGTCTGAAATGGAATTTCATTTTTGCATCGACAACTTTTCTATCATTAATTTTATTTTTATTTTTATTTTATTTTGTTTGTGTTCTTGGTAAACCATATTTAGTTTGAGTGTATTTGGGGTTAGTAGTTTAACTTAAATTTATAGAATTTGACTAGTTGAATTTGCTTTACACATGAAAAGTTTTTGCATATTTTTTCATTTTTCATTTTTCATTTTGGTTTTTTTTTTCCGATTTCTAGAAATTTTTTTTTTTTTTGTTTTCTTTTTACGTTTTACACACTGAGAAGACTACAAACTAATTAACATTAAAGATATATGGGAATATATTGGCCCAAAATAAACATAACTTGAAGCTTTTTAGTTAGAGAAATCGTAAAGTACATTTGTGATATTTATATATTGAGTATTTTGGATGTTAGATTTCGTTCTGTAAAGTGTACAGTTATAGTTATTTTTAAAGATTTAGTGTTAGACATAGATATAGATTAAAAGTAGATATATGTCATATATATATATATATATATATATATATATATGTATAAATTAAAACCTCAGTTAGAGTAGCATATAGTATGTATATAGTATAAATATAATACAAGTTAATTATAGTTATAGAAATAACGTATTGAAGTTGCTGTAAGTATAGAATTATATGTTCTGGAATTATCGTAACTTGTTAAGTATTTACAAACAAATATATCGTTAAATATATATGTAATATGCATATATAAAATATCCAATGTTTCGAGTAGGGAAACTTAAGTGCGTCGTGCTCCAAAATTAAAAAAAAATAATAATAAAATATACATATACAGATACAGATACATGTATATTGCTGGGTTGCTGGATTTAATGTTGTTTATACTCGTTGGGGGATTATCGAAATGCGTGCGTGCGAATTGTTGTGCTCTTCCAGATATTTATGCATAAAGATTTAGATTTAAACCTTACTTTCAGGACCATCGGCAACGTTTTTAAAAGCCAGACGTATACGAGATAAATAATGCGAACAGATGTGTCCATAGTTCTTATTGTACCACTCCGGTTTCTTACCCCTAAAAGTAGATAACGATTTATCATTTTCATTTAAATTTAAAAATATTTTAAGTTGTTTAAAGTATGACTTACTTGACATCTACGCGTGACAAATGCATAACACGGGATCTTCCGCTGCCGCAGGGTTCGATAAGATAGCGTGAGGCTAAAACAACGCCACGCACTGCACAAAACATTGGCTTTGCTTTGGCATGATCGATTGACGTCTCCACAATTACACAGGCACCGCGTGGCAAATCTGTTTGCCAAGAACTAGAAAGAAAGGTTTTTTATGATTAATTTAAAATATTCCAAATTAAACTTCTTATCTCTGCTGACTTACCGCAATACACAAAAATCTGTTGTCAATTGACCATCCAATGCATACTGATAGATTTCGGTGCGATCATCAAGTTTCTTGACAGTTTGACATTGCAATAGATTTGGATCCCAGGAGGCGCGTTGCTTAATGATATACTCGAGCACTTCACGTGGTGGTCCCTCGATTTCTGTAGTGCAACGCCACAAACGCAACGGATGACCATCACCAACTTTTTTATGCGCTATTTCCACATTGCTGTCGTTCAAAGAGTTGATAGTCTCCCAACCACGAGTTCTATTTATTTATAGAAGATTGTGAATCTTTCTTTATGTTTCATCTCTTTATTTGTACTTACTTTTCGCGACCTTCTTTTATTGTGGCACTTGTGCATTCATAAAGATAACCACGCCAATTGTGAAACTGCATTCCCTCACCGAGTGCCTCCAGTGGCACAGGTTTCGACTCCTCCATATAACCAAAATTGCATTTACCTAATTTCTCTTTGGAGGCTGTATATATGGACTTGTAGTGATCAATCATAAAGGACAGACATTCATGGGATGCCTTTGCTTCGGCTAGTTCCTTCATATCTGGCATACCGGAACCTTTACCTTTGCGACGTGGTGACGCAGATACTGATGCGGAGCCAGTGGAAATGGACGAATGGAATATGGACTGTGCCAGGCAGACACCCAAATTGTTGCTAGTCATTTGATTCTGTGCCGAATTTGCTGCGACAATGGTTAAAAATTCAAGCAGGACATAGAGAATTTCACGATTTTCATCTGGCAACAACAATACAGCGCATTGAACTGCATCTAAACGCACTTCAGCAGGTAAATCTAAGGCGTAAAATTAAATAAATAAATATTGAGGTTTAAGTTTTATATATAGCATTATTATTTTATTTGACTTACGTTGGAATATTGCCACAAAAGTTTCGGACATTTTGGTGGTTAACAGCGATTCGGGCAGTTCACGGAAATATTGTTTCAACATATCGGCCACATCATAGGCCTGCTGCAGATCATACACATCCATGCATTCGGCTGTAGAATCTAATAATTCAATTTGTTCGCGCAATTTTATAATGCGCGATTTACCGCCACTTTTACGGAAAAGTCCGACCTGATCCAATGCATTGAGTTGCAGCCAACGTAAGGCAGCACGCACGGCCATGGGTAAAGTTTGTCCGCTACGTTGTAGAATAAGTAATAATGGAACTCCAAAGACTTTCTTATCCTTATAATCAGGCATTTTGATTTTCTTTATAAATTTGGGTAATTCCCAATTCCAACCAGAACGATGTGTTGGACAATAGCGTTCCATATAACCAGTAAGCGTAACCAATGCCAATTTGCGTATGATTTGCAATTGTCCCGCGGACATGGCTGCAAATGGAGTCCCTACATCTTCTTGTAGTTCAGCACGTTGTTCAATCTTTTGGGAGATACATTTACGGAAGATCTGATTGGGACGATCCTCCATTTGGAAACTATGCCAGCGCACAACTGGTTGTCGTTTTGAGATGCTGCCAGATGCTACATGATCATCATTCTCATTTTTTTGCTCTTTGCGTGATGTACTACGTGATCGGAATGATGAGGAACGGAAACCATCACGTTTCTTAGCATCCTTGCCAAGATTTAGCGAACCACCACGAGTTAATTTCTTGATCTTAACTTCTGTAGTATTTGAATTGGCATCTTTGATGAGCAGCTTACGTCCCTGATGACATTCACTATCCGAATGGGCGCCAATGTCATCGACTTTACCTGAACGCTGTAGGAATCTTCGCGCTTTTGATGGTTTACGCAATGATAGGGTTAATTTTCCACCTGTTGACGATTCCTGACTGTCACTGTAATACGATGATGAATCATCGGATTTACCCTCCTTCAATTGTGTCATTGGACTGGAAAAGAAATGCAATGGACTTGTGCGCATCGAGCGGGGCGTGGTGGGTGTACGCTTTGGGCTAGCACGATTTGGACTAAGGAAATTCTCGCTGTGACTGGGAACCTTTAATTCGTTGCCGAAGAACGGCACCTTGGGGAATGTGTGTATGGGACTCAATGCTGATGGTGATGGTGGTGTTGAATAGACTGCATCGGGTTTACGTAGACTGCTGCGTTGACCTAACTGAGTTAAATCCAAGACTTGGGGACCACTAATGACAACATTTTCACGATTTTGTCGCTTGCGGCGTCGCGATTTAATGGATTCAACGCGACGTAAAAATGCCTTGGCACCATCCTTAAATCGTTCACTGCCCGTACGACGTAAACGTGCGGCAGCACCATCCGCAGAGTTATCGTGCACCGTACTATCATGTGAATCGGCCTTGCTGCAACCGGGTATCATTAGTGTTATACCCGCACCATCATAACTATCATCCTCGAAACGATCAGGACTTGACTCCTTGGATGAACTTTCCGTTTTTTCCAGATTCAAATGTCCGGGTGGCGGCAATTCTAATCCCATTTCACCAATGCGTGACCAGCGTCGAATGTGCGGTTGGAATGTCCAGTTTTCACTTAGGGCAAAATTCTCATCATCAGATTCTTCCTTTTGCTGTAAAAAGAAATTTTTGGGAGAATTACGGAAATAGTTCCTGGGAATATCTATAAGAAGATAAAACTTACTTGTGGCGTTTGTGGCTTATGCGATTGATCCAGTCGCATGTTGGCGCAACGATTGAGCACACAGAGTCGCCGGTAAAGCGATTGCAATTGATCGTTCTCGAGATTTGTATGATCTTTTGCTACATTGTTCAGTTCAATGGGGAACTGATGATCTGCAAAAATGTTAAATGAAATATTCGTAATGATTAATTAAATGAATTAATTAATTTTTTAATTTTTTTTCTATTTAATTTATTGGTTTAATTTAAAGTTGCGAGACTAATGCGACTGTTCGCTTTGACGACGCGTGAAATTCTAATTGGCGAACGAAAAAAAAAAATAAAATATAAAAATAAAAACAAAACCAGAAAAATCGAAACGCCTTTAGCGCCTACAGTTTTAGCATGGCGAGGCGCCTATTAAACGCTATTCGTACGCAGACGAATGTGAGTACTCACATTCACATTCACAGTCACATTCACATTCACACACTCATATCATTTGTATTGTGAGTCGAAGACATTGGCGCATGCAAAAACCTGAGAAGAAACAAGTGAGAAGGCGCAATGTAAAGCTATGATTGCCTGCCAAATACTCTATAAGTTGCCAGCAGCTAAATAGCTAAAGATAATAGATCATTATAAGCTTAATATATATTTTAAGCATAATATACTTTTGCTATTGTTTACAGGGTATACAGGCAGAGGAAAAATAAAAATCAAGTAGTAAAATTTTCATAGAGTTTTTCCACATATTTTGCGTGGCCAATTTGCACGTAGGAAATCAAGTTACCCGCGTCGAGGACAGTGTGGACAGATGAGGACTAACGACAGATCAGAGACAGAGACAAAGCAAGGGGGGATAGTCGGCAGTCGGCAGTCAGCAGTCGACAAGCGGCGTCCAGCCGACCACATAAAACAGATACGCCAGACGTTTACACATGTCGCGACGTACACACAGATACAAAGATACACAGATGCAGATACAGATACATTTACAGCTAAAGTTAAGGCTATAGCCAAAGATACATTTGAAGCAATATAGCAATACAGATACATTTACAGCTAGAGCCGTGAGATACGAGCAGCTGCAGTTACCCGTAGGATGTGCAGTACGCCTGGAAAATGCTGCCTGACACTTTGTCCGCTTTGTTTCTCAAACAAATATTGTAAGCAAATAACAAGAACAACAAGAATAACAACAATAAGAATTTACGTGCGTCTTGAAAACCATTCAAAGTTTCTTGAACCCAACAACAATAACAACAACAACAACAGTGAGAAAAAGAAATGAACTTAAATTGAAACTGAATCTGTAGCTGTATCTATATTGTATCCCTAAATTCCTCTACCTATCCCTTTTTCGCTTCTTAGCTTTTTCTTTTTTTATAGTTTTGTTTACACACACGATACTGTGGCGCTTTTTTTCGACTGGTTATTTATAATTTCATTTAAATCTTATACTAAATTCTGTGTTTAGTTTCTAATCGAATGCACTTTGAAGCTATCGAAATAAACAGAATTGCTCTGGAGACCCAATTTTTTGAGAGTGTGCCACTTACAGACACCACCACCCCAAGGTGCAGGAGTGGTGGGTGTTGGGTGTTGGGTGCAGCATCAAAGCCACGCCCCACTGCTTAAGCAAAACGACTGCCATCTGTTTGTCTCTGTCTCTGACGTCAGAGCGAGAGAAAAAAAAAAAAAAATAAGAAATATTCTTTGTAAACTAATTTGAATTTTCCTTCGACAGTTTACAGTTTACAACACACAGACACATACAGACACACACATGGAGAGTTTACAGGGCAACGCGCCCGGATCCATAATCTGTAGTACAAATTTTTGTTTCAGTTGAATTCAGTTTTAGTTTATTGGGGCAATCATATGATTAATTTTCTTGTGTTTCTTCTCGATGGGAAATGGAAAATGGAAAATGTGAAATGCCTAAATATGTTATTGTTTGTTTGGATTAGAAAGCGCCGAATGACGCAGCCTGCAGAAATATTTTCGCTTTTCATTTTTTTTTTTTTTTTATTTTCTGTAATAAAGACGAATTTATGTTAATTTATTTTTATTTTTTTTTATTTTTTTTTTTGTTTTCTGCGGGAAACGCATTAGAAAATCGTTAAGAATAAATTGCGAAATATTCCCCCAGAAAGACGCATAATCCATTGCGCTAATTATAGTAGTATATCTTTTATTACACTGCAGGACAGCATCAGAATCTAGTAATTTTTTTTTATTTTATTTATTTTTTGATGAATCTATTGTTGCAAAAATAGAAAATTGTTATAATTGTGCATAGAATATATTTCCTTTCTCTTTCAGTTAGTTAATTAATTAAATTATTGCTTACATCAATTATTTATATTCATTGATAATTCAATGAATTCCTCATCGAATGACATTTTGCTAACTTTTAAATTCATTGTAATTTTTCATTGAATAATTGATAAGTGTGTTACATTCACTTTTGATTGATTGCAACAGAAATATTATTTGCCAAAGTTCAATTGCCAAAATAAATAAAAAGACAACAACAACAGATGATAAAGATGAAGTACAACAATGTGTAAATTGTGTTTATAAATTGATTTTTAGCTGCAAGATATAAACAAAGAGACTATAATCGAACATCATTCAGTCTTAATGCACACTCCCATAATCATATGTGTGGAGAAATAACAAAATTGTTGAACAGTGAAACAGTTGAACAGTTGAACATGAACTTGCCTTGCGATGCAAGTCACACCCTCGAATTAAGGCTGCCACATTTAGTGAATAATGTGCGTACGAAATGAGAAAACATGAAGAGAACATACATAAAAACAAACAGAAATTACACAGTTTCTTCTCTGCTCACAGCACAGCACAGCACAGCTCTTCTTCTGCTACTGCTTCTTCTTTTCGTTTACTTTTTCATTTTCATTTTATTTTGCTCTTTCTTTCTTTGACTTTTGTGTCTTTGGGGATACCTTAAGCAAATTAACAGTCGCTTACAGCTGCTACACCTCCTTTCAGCGCAGTTTGCAGAGCTAAGCAGTGTGTGAGAGAGAAGGAGAAAGCGGAACATGGGGAGACAACTTGCAATGACAGAGCAATAAAACCAAGCTAAACACCTACGGCATTTCAATCTGCAGACGAGTGAGAGAGAAAGACAGAGAGAGAGAGAGAGAGAGACGCCATGCTATAGCTTAAGCCAAACCCTCTAAAGAATCCCAAAATCCTGCAGGAAATTTGAGGCGATCTTGTTTACACGAAACTCATTAAAATACACATTTATCATGTGTCTCAAGTCAGTTCCAACGATTGTTAAGGCAATGCGATCTTTTTTGGAGGATATTTGCAGGGGAAAGCGGTAGAATTCCATGGGTTGGGCCTGCAATTTAAATGCGCGCACAAATTATTTCGCAAAAGATACAAAATTTATGCAATACGTTGGGATATACATATACTTCAAGGTCGGTTCACATATCTGTGTATGTATCCGTATATAGAATACACTTGTATATAGTAAAAACAACAACAACAGCAACAACAACAACAAAAAAACAAGAACAGATCGCTTATACATAAATGCCCTAACAGCGGGTTCTCAATTTCAGATTCACTTTTTTTTCTCTTTCTTTTCTTGTCTTTCTCAGCCCATTGGCTCATAATTCAAGTGTAGTCGGGATCTTAAGAATTATTTCAACGTTTTTTTTTTTGTTTTTCTTATTTTTTTATTTATTTGAATTTTGCAGATTTGGCGGCGTCATCAATCTGCGCGGCCTTCAGGCGTTAAATGCAAAGCGACGGCGCGACAAATACAAAAAAAGAAGTGAATCTCAAAGCCAGGAGGATCTTGCTACGATTAAAAAAAAAAAAGCACAGAAATAAATATGCAGCTCTTGGTGTGTGCGTTGAGGTTCATTGAACCTTTACTAACATTTTCGCTAGTGGTTAAGCTGGGGGCGCTGCCCTCTACCAAAAATAAAAAAATTAAAAAAAAAAAAATAAAAAAAAAACAAAGCACACAAGCAACAAAAAAAAAAACGAAACCATTTTAATTTCGGCGTGTGTTTTTTTTTTCTTTTCTCACTTGTGGAATTCTGCAGCCAAAGGTGGTCTTCATAAATTCTTGCAGAACGTGTCCTTTAGCCTTTTATTATATTTTATCTGCGATGCACAACTTGATGAGATTTTTTTTCTCTTTCTCGATGCTTTTGTTACCTGTGCGTGTTTCGCACAAATACTTTTGGGGCACGATCTACTTGGGGCGTTTTTCTTTGGCTTTGGTTTTTGGCTTTCGTTTTCGTTTTCGCTTGAAAGGATTTGAGTGAAGATCGTGTAGATCGCGCTACAAATTGTTTGCAGCAAATGCTAAAAAAATGTGACAAAAATTTAACTAACGAAAAGATCGATCGCTTCTATGGCAGCTACATATATAATATAGCTGTGCGATTTGGAGCAAATTTAGCTGACATTCGCATCTATTGCATGATCACAGCTAAATGATATTAAATTCGGATCCGATTCATGCTAATTTATTATATATATATATGTATATATCCGGTACATATCGGAACATAGATCGGAGATCCAAGCTTCTTGACTAGTGTTTCGTATTAAGAAAATAAATAAAGCAGCCTGCTATGCCTTCTCCTCAACTTTTTAAGCTCCTTCTCCCAAAAATGAATATACCTTTGACAGCATATAAAAAAGAGGAAAAAGAGTTTTTTTCAAGCATAGTACTACACTGTCGGCGTGTTTGGGATATCAAATTTCCTTAGCGTTTAGGCTATCATATCATATTAATTTCAAAATACGCTACTTAAGTGACTGGAAGAGTGTATCTTAAGCGTGACTACAGTAGCAAACTTTGAGTGTAAGTAAAATTAAAAAAAAAAATAAATAAATATATATTACAATTTATAGGGTATCTGTTAGTCAGAGGGCATAGATTTGAAACAATGTTGAACATTGAGCTAAGCGCGTGATCTTGCATTAAATATTGTGTGTTCTTCTTTTTTGTTGCCATATCAAAAAGTTGCCACGTCATAAACGAAACTCTGCTCAATTTGATGAAGCAAAGTGAAAGTGCGCTGAGCTCTTTATAATATTATATTAATAAACGGCACTTGAGTCAGCGTATTTTGAAATTAATATGATATGATAGCCTAAACGCTAAGGAAATTTGATATCCCAAACACGCCGACAGCGTTGTACTATGCTTGAAAAAAACTCTTTTTCCTTTTTTTATATGCTGTCAAAGGTATATTCATTTTTGGAAGAAGGAGCTTAAAAAGCTGAGGAGAAGGCATAGCAGGCTGCATTATTTATTTTCCTAATACGAAACACTAGTGAAGAAAATTGGATCTCCGATCTATGCTCCGATATGTAGCTGATATATACATATATATATAATAAATTAGAACGAATCGTATCCGAATTTAATATCATTTAGCTGTGATCATGCAATAGATGCGAATATCAGCTAAATTTGCTTCAAATCGCACAACTATATTATATATGTAGCTGCCATAGAAGCGATCGATCTTTTCGTTAGTTAAATTTTTGTCACATATTTTTAGCATTTGCTGCTATTGTGCGACGATACGACAAATAATTTGTAGCGCGATCTACACGATCTTCACTCAAATCCTTTCAAGCGAAAACGAAAACGAAAGCCAAAAACCAAAGCCAAAGAAAAACGCCCCAAGTAGATCGTGCCCCAAAAGTATTTGTGCGAAACACGCACAGGTAACAGAGAAAAAAAAGAGAAAAAAAATCTCATCAAGTTGTGCAGCGCAGATAAAATATAATAAAAGGCTAAAGGACACGTTCTGCAAGAATTTATGAAGACCACCTTTGGCTGCAGAATTCCACAAGTGAGAAAAGAAAAAAAAAACACACGCCGAAATTAAAATGGTTTCGTTTTTTTTTTTGTTGCTTGTGTGCTTTGTTTTTTTTTTTTTTTTTTTTTTTTTTTTTTAATTTTTTTATTTTTGGTAGAGGGCAGCGCCCCCAGCTTAACCACTAGCGAAAATGTTAGTAAAGGTTCAATGAACCTCAACGCACACACCAAGAGCTGCATATTTATTTCTGTGCTTTTTTTTTTTTAATCGTAGCAAGATCCTCCTGGCTTTGAGATTCACTTCTTTTTTTGTATTTGTCGCGCCGTCGCTTTGCATTTAACGCCTGAAGGCCGCGCAGATTGATGACGCCGCCAAATCTGCAAAATTCAAATAAATAAAAAAATAAGAAAAAAAAAAAAAAAACGTTGAAATAATTCTTAAGATCCCGACTACACTTGAATTATGAGCCAATGGGCTGAGAAAGACAAGAAAAGAAAGAGAAAAAAAAGTGAATCTGAAATTGAGAACCCGCTGTTAGGGCATTTATGTATAAGCGATCTGTTCTTGTTTTTTTGTTGTTGTTGTTGCTGTTGTTGTTGTTTTTACTATATACAAGTGTATTCTATATACGGATACATACACAGATATGTGAACCGACCTTGAAGTATATATTCCAACGTATTGCATAAATTTTGTATCTTTTGCGAAATAATTTGTGCGCGCATTTAAATTGCAGGCCCAACCCATGGAATTCTACCGCTTTCCCCTGCAATATCCTCCAAAAAAGATCGCATTGCCTTAACAATCGTTGGAACTGACTTGAGACACATGATAAATGTGTATTTTAATGAGTTTCGTGTAAACAAGATCGCCTCAAATTTCCTGCAGGATTTTGGGATTCTTTAGAGGGTTTGGCTTAAGCTATAGCATGGCGTCTCTCTCTCTCTCTCTCTCTGTCTTTCTCTCTCACTCGTCTGCAGATTGAAATGCCGTAGGTGTTTAGCTTGGTTTTATTGCTCTGTCATTGCAAGTTGTCTCCCCATGTTCCGCTTTCTCCTTCTCTCTCACACACTGCTTAGCTCTGCAAACTGCGCTGAAAGGAGGTGTAGCAGCTGTAAGCGACTGTTAATTTGCTTAAGCACACATATGATTATGGGAGTGTGCATTAAGACTGAATGATGTTCGATTATAGTCTCTTTGTTTATATCTTGCAGCTAAAAATCAATTTATAAACACAATTTACACATTGTTGTACTTCATCTTTATCATCTGTTGTTGTTGTATTTTTATTTATTTTGGCAATTGAACTTTGCCAAATTATATTTCTGTTGCAATCAATCAAAAGTGAATGTAACACACTTATCAATTATTCAATGAAAAATTACAATGAATTTAAAAGTTAGCAAAATGTCATTTGATGAGGAATTCATTGAATTATCAATGAATATAAATAATTTATGTAAGCAATAATTTAATTAATTCAAATTGAAAGAGAAAGGAAATATATTCTATGCACAATTATAACAATTTTCTATTTTTGCAACAATAGATTCATCACAAAAAAAAAAAATAAATAAAATAAAAAAAAATTACTAGATTCTGATGCTGTCCTGCAGTGTAATAAAAGATATACTACTATAATTAGCGCAATGGATTATGCGTCTTTCTGGGGGAATATTTCGCAATTTATTCTTAACGATTTTCTAATGCGTTTCCCGCAGAAAACAAAAAAAAAAATAAAAAAATAAAAATAAATTAACATAAATTCGTCTTTATTACAGAAAATAAAAAAAAAAAAAATTAAAAGCGAAAATATTTCTGCAGGCTGCGTCATTCGGCGCTTTCTAATCCAAACAAACAATAACATATTTAGGCATTTCACATTTTCCATTTTCCATTTCCCATCGAGAAGAAACACAAGAAAATTAATCATATGATTGCCCCAATAAACTAAAACTGAATTCAACTGAAACAAAAATTTGTACTACAGATTATGGATCCGGGCGCGTTGCCCTGTAAACTCTCCATGTGTGTGTCTGTATGTGTCTGTGTGTTGTAAACTGTAAACTGTCGAAGGAAAATTCAAATTAGTTTACAAAGAATATTTCTTATTTTTTTTTTTCTCTCGCTCTGACGTCAGAGACAGAGACAAACAGATGGCAGTCGTTTTGCTTAAGCAGTGGGGCGTGGCTTTGATGCTGCACCCAACACCCAACACCCACCACTCCTGCACCTTGGGGTGGTGGTGTCTGTAAGTGGCACACTCTCAAAAAATTGGGTCTCCAGAGCAATTCTGTTTATTTCGATAGCTTCAAAGTGCATTCGATTAGAAACTAAACACAGAATTTAGTATAAGATTTAAATGAAATTATAAATAACCAGTCGAAAAAAAGCGCCACAGTATTCGTGTGTGTAAACAAAACTATAAAAAAAAAAGAAAAAGCTAAGAAGCGAAAAAGGGATAGGTAGAGGAATTTAGGGATACAATATAGATACAGCTACAGATTCAGTTTCAATTTAAGTTCATTTCTTTTTCTCACTGTTGTTGTTGTTGTTATTGTTGTTGGGTTCAAGAAACTTTGAATGGTTTTCAAGACGCACGTAAATTCTTATTGTTGTTATTCTTGTTGTTCTTGTTATTTGCTTACAATATTTGTTTGAGAAACAAAGCGGACAAAGTGTCAGGCAGCATTTTCCAGGCGTACTGCACATCCTACGGGTAACTGCAGCTGCTCGTATCTCACGGCTCTAGCTGTAAATGTATCTGTATTGCTATATAGCTTCAAATGTATCTTTTTCTATAGCCTTAACTTTAGCTGTAAATGTATCTGTATCTGCATCTGTGTATCTTTGTATCTGTGTGTACGTCGCGACATGTGTAAACGTCTGGCGTATCTGTTTTATGTGGTCGGCTGGACGCCGCTTGTCGACTGCTGACTGCCGACTGCCGACTATCCCCCCTTGCTTTGTCTCTGTCTCTGATCTGTCGTTAGTCCTCATCTGTCCACACTGTCCTCGACGCGGGTAACTTGATTTCCTACGTGCAAATTGGCCACGCAAAATATGTGGAAAAACTCTATGAAAATTTTATTACTTGATTTTTATTTTTCCTCTGCCTCTATACCCTGTAAACAATAGCAAAAGTATATTATGCTTAAAATATATATTAAGCTTATAATGATATATTATCTTTAGCTATTTAGCTGCTTGCAACTTATAGAGTATTTGGCAGGCAATCATAGCTTTACATTGCGCCTTCTCACTTGTTTCTTCTCAGGTTTTTGCATGCGCCAATGTCTTCGACTCACAAATACAAATGATGTGAGTGTGTGAATGTGAATGTGAATGTGACTGTGAATGTGAGTACTCACATTCGTCTGCGTACGAATAGCGTTTAATAGGCGCCTCGCTATGCTGAAACTGTAGGCGCTAAAGGCGTTTCGATTTTTCTGGTTTTGTTTTTATTTTTATATTTTATTTTTTTTTTTCGTTCGCCAATTAGAATTTCACGCGTCGTCAAAGCGAACAGTCGCATTAGTCTCGCAACTTTAAATTAAACCAATAAATTAAATAGAAAAAAAATTAAAAAATTAATTAATTAATTTAATTAATCATTACGAATATTTCATTTAACATTTTGCAGATCATCAGTTCCCCATTGAACTGAACAATGTAGCAAAAGATCATACAAATCTCGAGAACGATCAATTGCAATCGCTTTACCGGCGACTCTGTGTGCTCAATCGTTGCGCCAACATGCGACTGGATCAATCGCATAAGCCACAAACGCCACAAGTAAGTTTTATCTTCTTATGGATATTCCCAGGAACTATTTCCTTAATTCTACCAAAAATTTCTTTTTACAGCAAAAGGAAGAATCTGATGATGAGAATTTTGCCCTAAGTGAAAACTGGACATTCCAACCGCACATTCGACGCTGGTCACGCATTGGTGAAATGGGATTAGAATTGCCGCCACCCGGACATTTGAATCTGGAAAAAACTGAAAGTTCATCCAAGGAATCAAGTCCTGATCGTTTCGAGGATGATAGTTATGATGGTGCGGGTATAACACTAATGATACCCGGTTGCAGCAAGGCCGATTCACATGATAGTACGGTGCACGATAACTCTGCGGATGGTGCTGCCGCACGTCTACGTCGTACGGGCAGTGAACGATTTAAGGATGGAGCCAAGGCATTTTTACGTCGCGTTGAATCCATTAAATCGCGACGTCGCAAGCGACAAAATCGTGAAAATGTTGTCATTAGTGGTCCCCAAGTCTTGGATTTAACTCAGTTAGGTCAACGCAGCAGTCTACGTAAACCCGATGCAGTCTATTCAACACCACCATCACCATCAGCATTGAGTCCCATACACACATTCCCCAAGGTGCCGTTCTTCGGCAACGAATTAAAGGTTCCCAGTCACAGCGAGAATTTCCTTAGTCCAAATCGTGCTAGCCCAAAGCGTACACCCACCACGCCCCGCTCGATGCGCACAAGTCCATTGCATTTCTTTTCCAGTCCAATGACACAATTGAAGGAGGGTAAATCCGATGATTCATCATCGTATTACAGTGACAGTCAGGAATCATCAACAGGTGGAAAATTAACTCTATCATTGCGTAAACCATCAAAAGCGCGAAGATTCCTACAGCGTTCAGGTAAAGTCGATGACATTGGCGCCCATTCGGATAGTGAATGTCATCAGGGACGTAAGCTGCTCATCAAAGATGCCAATTCAAATACTACAGAAGTCAAGATCAAGAAATTAACACGTGGTGGTTCGCTAAATCTTGGCAAGGATGCAAAGAAACGTGATGGTTTCCGTTCCTCATCATTCCGTTCACGTAGCACATCACGCAAAGAGCAAAAAAATGAGAATGATGATCATGTAGCATCTGGCAGCATCTCAAAGCGACAACCAGTTGTGCGCTGGCATAGTTTCCAAATGGAGGATCGTCCCAATCAGATCTTCCGTAAATGTATCTCCCAAAAGATTGAACAACGTGCTGAACTACAAGAAGATGCAGGGACTCCATTTGCAGCTATGTCCGCGGGACAGTTGCAAATCATACGCAAATTGGCATTGGTTACGCTTACTGGTTATATGGAACGCTATTGTCCAACACATCGTTCCGGTTGGAATTGGGAATTACCCAAATTTATAAAGAAAATCAAAATGCCAGATTATAAAGATAAGAAAGTCTTTGGAGTTCCATTATTACTTATTCTACAACGTAGCGGACAAACTTTACCCATGGCCGTGCGTGCTGCCTTACGTTGGCTGCAACTCAATGCATTGGATCAGGTCGGACTTTTCCGTAAAAGTGGCGGTAAATCGCGCATTATAAAATTGCGTGAACAAATTGAATTGTTAGATTCTACAGCCGAATGCATGGATGTGTATGATCTGCAGCAGGCCTATGATGTGGCCGATATGTTGAAACAATATTTCCGTGAACTGCCCGAATCGCTGTTAACCACCAAAATGTCCGAAACTTTTGTGGCAATATTCCAACGTAAGTTAAAGAGAATAATAATGTTATATGTAAAACTGAAACCTCAATATTTTTTTTTACCTTTACGCCTTAGATTTACCTGCTGAAGTGCGTTTAGATGCAGTTCAATGCGCTGTATTGTTATTGCCAGATGAAAATCGTGAAATTCTCTATGTCCTGCTTGAATTTTTAACCATTGTCGCAGCAAATTCGGCACAGAATCAAATGACTAGCAACAATTTGGGTGTCTGCCTGGCACAGTCCATATTCCATTCGTCCATTTCCACTGGCTCCGCATCAGTATCTGCGTCACCACGTCGCAAAGGTAAAGGTTCCGGTATGCCAGATATGAAGGAACTAGCCGAAGCAAAGGCATCCCATGAATGTCTGTCCTTTATGATTGATCACTACAAGTCCATATATACAGCCTCCAAAGAGAAATTAGGTAAATGCAATTTTGGTTATATGGAGGAGTCGAAACCTGTGCCACTGGAGGCACTCGGTGAGGGAATGCAGTTTCACAATTGGCGTGGTTATCTTTATGAATGCACAAGTGCCACAATTAAAGAAGGTCGCGAAAAGTAAGTACAAATGAAGAGCTGAAACATAAAGAAAGATTCACAATCTTCTATAAACAAATAGAACTCGTGGTTGGGAGACTATCAACTCCTTGAACGACAGCAATGTGGAAATAGCGCATAAAAAAGTTGGTGATGGTCATCCGTTGCGTTTGTGGCGTTGCACTACAGAAATCGAGGGACCACCACGTGAAGTGCTCGAGTATATCATTAAGCAACGCGCCTCCTGGGATCCCAATCTATTGCAATGTCAGACTGTCAAGAAACTTGATGATCGCACCGAAATCTATCAGTATGCATTGGATGGTCAACTGACAACAGATTTTTGTGTATTGCGGTAAGTCAGCAGAGATAAGAAGTTTAATTTGGAATATTTTAAATTAATCATAAAAAACCTTTCTTTCTAGTTCTTGGCAAACAGATTTGCCACGCGGTGCCTGTGTAATTGTGGAGACGTCAATCGATCATGCCAAAGCAAAGCCAATGTTTTGTGCAGTGCGTGGCGTTGTTTTAGCCTCACGCTATCTTATCGAACCCTGCGGCAGCGGAAGATCCCGTGTTATGCATTTGTCACGCGTAGATGTCAAGTAAGTCATACTTTAAACAACTTAAAATATTTTTAAATTTAAATGAAAATGATAAATCGTTATCTACTTTTAGAGGTAAGAAACCGGAGTGGTACAATAAGAACTATGGACACATCTGTTCGCATTATTTATCGCGTATACGTCTGGCTTTTAAAAACGTTGCCGATGGTCCTGAAAGTAAGGTTTAAATCTAAATCCTTATACATAAATATCAGGAAGAGCACAACAATTCGCACGCACGCATTTCGATAATCCCCCAACGAGTATAAACAACATTAAATCCAGCAACCCAGCAATATACATGTATCTGTATCTGTATATGTATATTTTATTATTATTTTTTTTTAATTTTGGAGCACGACGCACTTAAGTTTCCCTACTCGAAACATTGGATATTTTATATATGCATATTACATATATATTTAACGATATATTTGTTTGTAAATACTTAACAAGTTACGATAATTCCAGAACATATAATTCTATACTTACAGCAACTTCAATACGTTATTTCTATAACTATAATTAACTTGTATTATATTTATACTATATACATACTATATGCTACTCTAACTGAGGTTTTAATTTATACATATATATATATATATATATATATATATATATATGACATATATCTACTTTTAATCTATATCTATGTCTAACACTAAATCTTTAAAAATAACTGTAACTGTACACTTTACAGAACGAAATCTAACATCCAAAATACTCAATATATAAATATCACAAATGTACTTTACGATTTCTCTAACTAAAAAGCTTCAAGTTATGTTTATTTTGGGCCAATATATTCCCATATATCTTTAATGTTAATTAGTTTGTAGTCTTCTCAGTGTGTAAAACGTAAAAAGAAAACAAAAAAAAAATTTCTAGAAATCGGAAAAAAAAAACCAAAATGAAAAATGAAAAATGAAAAAATATGCAAAAACTTTTCATGTGTAAAGCAAATTCAACTAGTCAAATTCTATAAATTTAAGTTAAACTACTAACCCCAAATACACTCAAACTAAATATGGTTTACCAAGAACACAAACAAAATAAAATAAAAATAAAAATAAAATTAATGATAGAAAAGTTGTCGATGCAAAAATGAAATTCCATTTCAGACAGAATAATTAATTCGATTACAAGTTTCAAGTAGAATTAGAGCACATCTCTTGTAAGAAAGAAAGAAGGAAAGAAAGAAATATATATATATATTAATAATCTATATGTATTTGTATGATGTAGTATCAGAATTATTGCTAGTTTAAGGCACAACGCGTATAAATATATATATAAATATAAATATATATATTTATATAAAGATAAATATATATTGTTGATGTATGTATGTAGATATACCTATATGAACTTTATGATCCCTGATCTATATATATATATATATGATATATGTATGTACTGTAAATGCCCATTTTGGCGATATAGTTTTATGTTAAATGTATTATGTGTACAAGTTCGATCAACCAAGTCCACTCCATGCCTCTACAAGCAGTTATGACAAATAATAATAAAGCTTCAACTAAAAACTAACCAATATCATAAAATGGGTGTGCAAAATCAACAAAACATATAAACTTATGTATTACATATACGAGTACATTATCAAACATATAAAGCAAAGAAAAGCAACAATAAAATTACATTTAAATGTGCAAAAAATATACAAAAATATTGTTTGTTTTTATAAACTAGATACATTAATATCTCAAAAATACTTTCAAATCTCAAAGAAACGTTTGTTTCTTAAAAGTAAAATGCAATTGGCATCCTGAAAGTATGCTGCACTACATTATTTACCTGTTGGTAATATTAACAGTCTGTTTTCCAAAATATTACCTACGACTGGTGCTGTGAGATTCTGTTGGACTTATATTTCATGCGGAAAATTTCTTAAATTTTGGCTCTAACATGATCTGAATTATTTTTTTTTATTCTTTTAGTGGTAGTAGAAATTTAAATTTCGTCTTAATTAAAGTATGTAAAAATAAAACTGATATGAATATATGCATAATAAATATGTGTAAAGTTAAAGCAATCACTTTATGACTGGCGCCATCTACGGACCATTAGCTTGTCTGAGTATTTGATAAAGCGCCATCTGTTAGCTGTTAGCAGCGACTGGTATATTAGCAATGCAAACGGAACAGGCAAGCAGTGTTGCCTGCTTGCTTAATAATGTAGCAGAGCAAGCAGTGTAAATGTAACGTATACAAAATTTTAAAATTAACCTCAAAATAAGCGAAATATTAAACGTCATTATTTAATTAAAACTATAAAATATTAATGTAATTTCTCCACAGCATTGCAATGATATTCTATATTAAAATACATAATTGTCGATACTTAATAAAACGAACTCCATGAATAATTGTGTAAATATTTATTTATATTTATTATTCTCATCATTGCAATGCATAAAATATTACATATATATTTTTTTTATTTTTTTTGTTCTATAATAATAATTAGAATAATCGCTACTTAATCGAAAAACACCTGAAACATCAATTACGCATGAATAAAAGCTGCAATAACAACGTCATAATAATGATAAGCTAATCTACATTAAATGAAAAAAAAAAAATAAATGAAAACGCTTGCGTATGACGCCCAAGCACTTTATAACGTGAAGTCTGCCTGGAAAATCTACCTACATATGTGATATATGTGATATATATATATGTAGCTTACACATGTTAAGTACAAGAGTTCGCTAATTGAGCCCAGGCAACCAAGTTGACCCCAAAAAGCTCACGCGACACACACACACACACACACATTGATACACTGTGGGAAATGCAGGGGACAAACATTAAAAGTCCATTAAAAAATTATGTACGTCATGCAGGCAGCGTATGTTTTAGGCTACTGTTTAGGTGTTATGCATCTGTGTCTGTGTGTGTGTGTGTCTGTGTAATTTGTAGAAGTCGAACTAGTTTGAATATATAGAAAGATATATATACTACATATACTATATAACTGTTTGATTTAGAGCATAAGAAACGCTCCGCAAGCAATGCAAATTGTGAACGCGAATTGCGAATTTGCGAATGTGAATTTGCGAATGCGAATGCGAATTTGCGAATGCAAATGTCGCACGTATTGATTGCATTAATTAATTAATTTGTGACTTAATTTCATGGGCTTGCGGCAATCAGCGCACGCACGACTGCCAAATTGCGATTTCAGCTCCCCTTTTACTTATTCCTCTTCATCTATCATATAGCTCTCCTTGCACCCTTCCACAACGTTTTAACATTTAACTTTATCTGCCCACTCGACATCATTGAAAAAAGGCCTTGGACAGGGCACAGTGCATGCAACGAGTTTGTAATTGATTTCACTTAAAAATTAAATAATGCCATGCGGTTTTTTTTTTACTGCAAAATGCATTTCGACAAAAATGTTGTTGCCGTTGCTGCTGTTATTGCTGTTGTTGCATGTTCGTACTGTTGGTATCTGCATCCTCTCCTCCTTATCATACACTTTAACTGCATCTACAATGCTCTTGGCATCATCTCCACACTCCACACTCACTCTACTCTTCAACCTCTTCACTTTTCGGTCATGAATCCGTTGGTCAGTCGTGTTGCCATTTTATTTTCGCGTTAAATTAAATATGAAAATTAATATCAACATAATTGAGAAAGGCGAATGAGAAGGCTGCAATTCCATGCAATGCAACGTGCATTGCAATGCAATGCAACATGCAACGTGCAGTGGACTGGCCACGCCCATGTACGCCCACGAATAGCTGAGCATCATAATTGATGAAATTATTTAAGAATTATTTCATAAATGCGGCGTGACAATTATGCGGGACTTTCACAATGTATACGTAAGTGTGAATACACTGTGAGAAACGTTGCTTATAATATATAGAAAATTTAAAAAAATTAAAAATTTTTTTTTTTTTTTTAAATAAAATGAAAATTTATTTATAAAAATAATTAAAAAATTATTTTTATTAAAATTTTTCTTAGTTCAATGAGTTTTTTTTCAAGTGCATGCATACGCTGGCAGGCTGCCTGCCAAATATGCAAAAATTGTATTTAAACAACAGCCTGCAATTAATTATGTTCATCCATACCAGAATAAATCCTCACTTTGAATTGGAATGGACAATACTGTACATGTAGATAGACATGTTCATGCATGTATATATGCATATATATGTATATATTTACCCGTACTTATGTAGATCAGATGCCAAACAGTGCTCGCAATTATTTAATGAACCAAAAACAATAATCACCAGCAGAAAACGGGGGCTGATTGACATGTTTCATGTTTAAATTCGCAACAAGTTTGCCATGAACTGGATTTGCATATGGAAATTATGAAACATGAAGCGTATACACAAAACACATACACATACAAAAAGATACACTACACATATACCAACACATGCATATATGTGAGTGTATATATATTGAGAGAGAGATAATAACAATTAATTGCCAAAGATATTAATTAAAACGAGTTGAAGTCACGCCAGTCTGACATGCATATGATATACATACATATGAAACTATACACACACACACATACACTTACAATATATATATGTATATAGATAGCTGCATGTCTACTTACAATATTTGCTATATATAATAAAGGTTCAGTTTTATCGCTGCTTTTGCCACCTGTCTAAACGGTCATTAGCTTCATCAACAACAACGACAAAAAAAATCAAAAAAAATTAAAAAAATAAAAGAAACCTTTAAATGCATAAAAAAGCGAAAATTGCCAAAATGTCAATTTGCCATTGCTACAATACACAAATTGTTTATAATTCCTATTAATTTTGCACTTAATAATAATTTCATAAAAATTTTTTGCTGACTGCAAAACGAGAAGTTTCTTCTTTTTTTTATATTTCATGTGAAATCAAAAGATAAAGAAGGCCACCAAAGGGTTTACAGTCTTTACTTTAATTAATTGAAATTATGCTATATATATGTTATATATGATATATAAGACTTGCACTTGAATTTATAATTTTCCACGAAGCTGCAAAACATTTCTCAGGCCAATTGTCAGTTCAATTTTTCTTTGTCTAAGCAAAATTCATTTGCTTTTTTTTCCCCACTGCAGTGTTTGCATTGGCAAAATAATTTAAATTTTGAAACCTGACTAAATAGTGCAGACACATTGCAGGCAATATATCAAACAAAGATATTTAGCAATCAATTGCTGTACACTTAATATAAGTGACTAGTAACTGATAAACTAGCTAGTACCCTGTAAAAAAAATATATGAAATGCTAAGACTAAAAGCTCTTGTAATTTTGTAAATGTTGTAATTTTTTTTTGCAATTTTTATAAATTTTTTAATCGAAATTATTTGAAAACATTTTTGTCACGTTGTAACTCCTTAACATTTTTAGTTTTTACAGGGTATGCCAGGCAGTGCTCATAGCACACACATAACTAACGCAACAAAATGTTGGCGATGCGACAAATTTTTGCAATGTTGCCCTGCCTGTGCCTACATAGTACATAACTCTGTCTGTCTCTCTGTCTGTCTGTCTGTCTGTCGGTCTGTTTCAGTGTCCCTGTGTCTCACAGTTTCATTGCCTTATTTGTCTGTCTACATTGTCTGATTGTCTGTTGGTCCCTTTGGCGCTTCCTTTCGATGCTTTGGCCTTTTGCTTCTGCTTTGGCTTTGGCTTTGGCTTTGCACTTCATTTTGTTTGTCGTTTCGAACATTTGTTCGTTTGGCCGTCGTTTTGCGTGCGCACTTTTAATTGCAATTGAATTTTAATTACTGCGTTGTCAGCAAAGAATGTTGCAGTCGGTCGTTTAGCAGACAAAACAGACAGACAAAACAGACAGACAGACAGAGAAACGTAAAGACAGAGAAATATGTGCGAGACACAAGGAGACAATGAGACGCAACGCCAGCAGCAGCAGCAGCAGCATCAGCCGTAACAGCAACTGTCGGCAACAGTAGCAACAGTAGCAACAGTCAACAGCAACAGTTGCTGTTGCCGTCGGAAATTGGAGATTGAGTCTCTCTCTCTCTCTTTGCGCTCTTGCTTCTCTCTACTCTCTTTTACTTCTACATCTTCTTCTTCTTCTGCTTGATTTTCTTTAGCATCGTCATCTTCATCTACATCTACCTCTTCATCTGCCTCTTCATCTTCCATCTCCATCTCTCACTTCATTTGTTTCTTCTACAATTTCAGTTTCAGTTTCATTTTCTGTCTGCTTTACAGCCAAAGTCGCCTTCAAAGCAATTAAATGAGCTTCAGCTTCGGGTTGACTTCATTAATCAGCAGCTATAAAAGTGATGGCCTGATAACGCTTATCCACATCTCTCTCTCTCTCTCTCTCTCACACTCCTTCTATAGAGATAACCTAATGAAATTGGCCTGCAATTAGCCAAGTCTGCGCTGCGCTCTTGATTGTGCGACCCTCCACGTTAGTTTTTTGTGTTTTGTTTTTTATTTTTATTTTTCTTTTCGGGTTTTAATGTTATCTTAATTAATTGATAACTCATGTAAAACTTTAAAATTATCTTAAGCTTATCTTAAGCACGAGAAAAAAAATATATGACAAAATACGAAATAAAATTTTTTTTTTTTTTTTTGGCTACTGGAAATTAACAATAATTAGGCATAAAACAAATCTTGATGAAACTCGAGCAGGTGCAGGCATTTAAGTTGATTGAAAGGCATTTTACGATCTAAATTGATGAACAAGCATAAATTATAGAGTATTTAAAAATTGTATTAATCAATTATAACAAAACAACTGCAATAAAAAATTTAATTTTTATTTTATAAAATTTGATTGGGCAAACATTCAATAAATGCTCAACATAGGCAAGCTTTACTGTATATACAAATATATTTAAGTAATAATTTTACTCAATGGCACTTAATATTTCCCCTTTCAAAATGTATGCTTTATGTGCTGCATTTTATTTTTATTAAAAAAAAAAAATTCAAAATATAAATGCAATAGAATTTTTATTTTCCTATTTAACTTTTCCCTTCTGCGCTTTTAACTTTTGAAATATATTCGTGCATTTATTGCCAACATCAATAGAGAGAGAGAGAGAAATATAATATTTATTAATTTCTTAACCTTTTGTAACAGCAATTAAGCAAAGCAGCAGCATATGCCCCAAACAACCAACCAAATGGCTTTATTAATGCATTTTCAAATTTCTTCGGCTTTACCATTGGCCACACACACACCCCTCCCCTTCCCCTCCCCTCCTCTCACCATACAGTGCATTGAGATTTATGCATTGAGAGTGCGACCATTTATCTAAAATTAAAACCACATCGATGGCAAAAGCTAAAGACAAGACGTAACGTAACGAAGGCAAAGTCGAAACACACACATGCTGCAGGTGCACAAAAATCGAAGAGTATGCAACAGAGGAAAGCGGCATGAGAGCAGTTCAAATGGGCGCCAAAAATGCATAACACAAATGAGTGGGTGACATAAGTATTGGAAATGGGAATGAGAATGACTATGGGTATGACTATGGGATAGGGTAAAGGTATGGCATAAAGAGAGGCCAAGGGGGGAATGGTTAAGTTGTGATGTTGTGTATTGGGAAGTCGTCACCAATCAACAGCAAAAATAACAAAATGTCAAACACAACGCAGGCAACAATTTATTTAAATACTTTTTTTTGGGGCTCATCAAATTGAAGTTAACACACCCCAAAATAAAATAACAAAACAGCAAAAGAAACAACAACAAAATATAAGAGAGAGAGAGAGATAGAGAACAAAAAAAGAAGAAATAGAAAACTCGCAGCACGAAACGAAAACGAGAAATGAAAATGAAAATTGAAAATTCAATTTTCCACCTAAACGCAGACACCGCATCAATTTTGAAAATGCGTCTACAATGTTGTTGTTGTTGTTGTTGCTACTGTTGCTGCTACTGCTGTTGTTGGGCAAGAAGTCAAGAGTGCCACATCGTTGTCGATGCTAAAGAGATGTTGCAGGCGGTTGCCACAGTGTGTGTGTGTGTGTGTATGTTTGTGTGCCCCATGGCACAATTCAAGAATTTCGATGCGCCTTTTGGTTTGCTGTCAACGGCAAAACTCATAAGGCATAAGGCAGATGCCAAGACAAGCTACAAAAAAAGAAAAGAAGAAAAAGAAAAAAGAAAAAAATACACAGATATTTTATTTCAGCAAATTAAATATAATACAATGTACTAAACTATAGCACAAGCAACTAAAGAATAATTACACTAATTTAGCTTAAATATAATTCATAGAATGAAATTTTTTTTTTTTCAAGACATTGCCAAAAAATTAACTAGATCAACTAGACAAAGATTGAGCATATATATATTATATATATACATATACTAACTAATAAATATATATACTATATATATAGCTAAGCTCACACACAAATCTTCAAAATTTAATTGACTTTGAAAATTTGATTGAAAATGCCATAGAAATATTTTAATATTTGATCTATCATTGACTCTCTGAGAATTTCTAATTAGTTTTTATAGTTCAACATTAAGATTCCGATCGTGATACCAGTAGCCAATGTTTGCATTACAGTACAACACCCACTTTCTACAATTTTATATACATAATACTTAATACTTAATACTCTTTCGCATTTTTATGTGATATTACGTTTTTGGATGAAAGTTTATGAGGCCGCCATGCAACGAAATATTTATGATATTTACAACAAAAGGCGGACGATGCGAATGAAATTATACTCAAATCGAAATAAAAACATACAAATTAATTAAAGCCAATAAACAAGAGGCATGGTACGCGTACGATATGTTATGAACAGATATATACATGCATATACATGCATATGCATGCATATATATGTATGTATAAGCTGAGAGATGGGGTGGGCCATAGCCACGCCTCTTATAGCAAACATTAATTGGGGCGCCCTACGCATTGCTGAGTTTATGACTTTTGCCTAGAGACGAGAGGAGAGACGAGAAAATTGAGGCTTGAGGCGATGGCAATCCGCCAGGCGAGGCTGTTTTGCCTCTCGTTGAGTGATCATGCCAGATCAGGCTAGCAATAAGACACACACACAAATGCATAAAGTGGGAAGAGGGAAGAGGGAAGAGCAAGGGATGGTAGCTGGTAGAAGGAAGAGTGAGGAGTCATCCACTTCGCTGCCAATTTAATGGCGTTTTTACAACTTGAAAGATTCGTGCCTGCCATGCCGTTTTTGAGCGATGATGTTGGAAGCCCCCACTAAATGCATACGAAATGCAGCGCAACGAATGTCATTAGAACATAAAAATGATATTAATTGCATGCGAGAGTGCACCATGGAGACGATGAAACGACATAAGGCAACAAGACGACACTCAAGACCCGAAATGATAGAGACCCGAGATCCAAGACCCGAGACTCGAGACTCGAGACCCAAGACCCGAAAACTCATTTACTGTCGCTGTCACTGCCGCTGTTTGTTGTCTCTTTGTCTCTGTTCCACACTGTGTATATCTGTCGCTGGAGACAAAACCAAATGTCAACTGGCAACTGGCATGCAATAGAAACGTCAACATTTTGATGATGGAATTGTGCACGATCCACTTAAATGGAGACCCTATTGCCACTATGCGCTACACTAAGAAAAATATTTATAAATATTTAAAAAAAAATAAATAAATAAATTTTCATTTCCCATCACAAATTTAAGCAGCAGAATTATAAATAATTTCAATTAAATTATTTATAAATATTAATTGAAAAGTTTTGTTTTTTTTTGTTTTTTCTCAGTGTATCAGCAGCAGAGTCTGCAAGAGAGATCGCATGGCGCAGATAAATAATAAAAATTAAAAATAAATTAACACCTAGTAAAGAGGCAGCCAGAGCCAGAAGAGACTCTTCATCGGCATAGTCCATCGCATAGGCCAAGAGACAGACAGACACTGACTCGAAAATAGCGCAAAAGTAATTAAAAACCAAAAACGACGAAAATCTAAAAGCAAAACGCACAACACACTCTACAGGCTACCATATAGCTACCATACCATATCGTTCTCTCCCCCCCCCTCGTCACCTCCCCTGGCGCTTTCCCTTTTCTCATCACTTCTCATTTGCTGTCATAAAAAAAAAAAAGAAGAAATCTGTTTGTATGCTTCTCTATATTGAATTCAACAAGCGAAACGTCGCAGCAACAGATCAAAGGCCCGACATAAACTACTATATAAGATAGCGAAAGACAGAGGGTGAAAGAGTGATAGAGAGAGAGAGACTATGCTGCCGTGCAGCCTTTTTTTGAGCGTTTGCCATATTACTACAATGACGATGATGATGCTAATGCAGTTGACATTTTATGCCAGACCAAAGACTAACACAGAATGCATGCGAAGTCGCTTCGCTTGCTTCCAGCCAAAAACAAAAACTAAACCCAAACCGGAACTGAGAACCGTGAACCGAGAACCGAGATCTACAAAAAAAAAAAAAACGAAACCGAATTGTAGCCGAAAGCGAAAGCGAAAACCAAATTCAACAATATCTTTGGGCAAATTATGAAAATGTTAGGCTGATAATTAAATGCAATAATAATTCAATTTAATTAGCTGGCAGCTAGCAATAAATATATATATAGATATCGACTATATACAGTGTCATATGCCATATACATATATCATACATATATCATTTAGTACTATTTACTCACTGACAGAGCATTGCGCAATTTATTAACATAATATTTGGTTTATTTTAATTATTATTATTTTATTATGACAATTAATTACAAAGCAGAAAAATAAAAATAAATAAATAGCCGAAAGTAAAATTAAATAAAGTAAACATAAATATAAAATAAAAAAAAAAATTAAATAAATTTCAAAATAGAAAATAAATTCAATGAAATAAAATTCAAATTACTTTTTATTTATTATTTAAATAAAATATTGCTTATAATTATTTTTATATTATTAAATTATATTATTATAAGAAATTATCAAGTTTTAATTACAAATTTATTTTCTCTGCTTACATAAATATTACGACAAAATATTGATATATGTATATATGTACGTCTAAGTCTACCTCATATTATTGACTAACAGTTAACAATTGCATTTGAACTCATTCGATTATCGATTTATTTGATTTATTTGTTTCAGACATCTGTAATATTCCCATATTAACATTCGCTTTAGTTATTGCTAGGCAGCGAACAAATTTTCAAGTACTGGCAAATAAATGGAACAGTTGTCAAGTCTCTTCAATGAATCAATAAAAATGCCAAAAGCTAAATATATTTGGACTTTACAAATGTTACATGTTATTTATTTCTGTCAATTCTAAGCTTAAATATTTTTTTAAAAGGTCACAAGTAAAGTTTAGAGATTTTCTATGCTATAAATGTAAACTATAAAATATATTTTTATCTTTTAAATTAATTTAATAAATTTTATAATTAATTTGAATAATTTTTATTAAATTTCTAAAATTATTTATAAATTTATTATAGAGTATTTGTTAGTCAATTGAATTATTTGCATCAGAATTTATAGCATTAAATAATTAAAACAATTGTTAGCTAGCTGAAATGAATTTAGTTCAACTCTAAAGGGAAAAAGTATTGTTATAAAAGTGATAAATGCAATAAAAAGAAAATTGTGAGAATGCGTCAGCTTTGAAATTGGAATACATTGAATATACATTGCACTTCTTATATGTTATTAGTTCAACAAATTTAATTGTCATGCAGGCGCAATTTAATAATCATACAAATCCTTACACCCACACACATATATATATACATATACATCTGCATTTAGTTGCAGTGTAAATGCAATAAAGGAAGCGACACAGACGCACAGACGCACAGACACATTGACAGAAGCAAAGCCTTTCATGCTGTCCATAGAGGCATTTCATTGAATCCAATTATCGCTGGACATGGCATAATAATTACTGTCTGGTATACACGCACACACACAAACACACACACACACACATACACATTTATACGCACTCTGCATAAAAACGAACACAAACAAGGTCGCTTGAAGCGTACAAGCGACATTGAGCGCCAAATGTCGCTGCTGCTGATGCTGCCTCTGCCTCTGCCACTGCCACTCAGTCTCTGTCTCTGTCTCTGTCACGACCTCTGCCACTGCCTGTGCTCAGCCTGTGACTCTGCCTTTGATTCTTTTTTTGGGTGGACTGTTGGGCTGTTGGGCTATTGCTGGCATATTCTGGCCTTGTTGCTTAACCAACTAAATCGCAAGTGGTCGGTCATGGCAAAAGGCATTAAATGAAAGAAAGAGTAAGGAAGAAGTGAGCGCGAGCAAGAGCGAGAGAAAGCAAGTGAGAGACAGAGAGAGCGAGAGCGAGAGAGCTTACGCAAACATGAGCCGAAAGATGCTGCCAGGCCGCCAGCAATAAAACAAAATTGCCACATATAAAAGCAAAATAATGAAGTGAAAATGGCAACAATGTGATTACACACACTGCGCCAGGATGTGCCTTAATAAATTGCACTCACTCGCCGAGGGAGCGTAAGTAAGAGAGAGTGTGTAGTTAGAGAGAGAGAGAAAGAGAGAACGAGCAAGCGAGAGTATGATATAGTCTATGTGATTCTGAGAGTAATTACAAGAGAGCAACTGCGTCTGCGCTTTATACATATGTTGCCAAGCGTTTGTTTAGCAACATGTTGCTAACAGCTAACTTGTTGGATGCGCGCTTGCTGCTTCGTTAGGGAAAAAAGTTCATCATGTCTCCGTGTATAAAAGTAATTGTTGCCACGCGCTTGCTTTACTTTTAATACAAAAAACTTTTTTTTAACACAAAACACAAATTGATTAAGCTGTAAAACCTGAGATTGCATTACATTAATAATTATAATTATAAATTATAATAATTGTTATAAATAATAAG
>JBAMBR010007032.1:0-15110 GCA_037044475.1 Zaprionus obscuricornis
AGAGATTGCTACAAAACTCTACTTAAATCATAGAAACTTAAGAGTCAAATTTAGTCTATAGACATTTGAAATCTCTTCAAATTTTTTCCTTCAATTTTATCCTCTTGCAGAGGATATATGTACATATCTCTATGCATTTTTCATAGAAACTTCCAACGTCGCTTAGGAGAATCTAAAATATGATTGTCCGCCTATTCGTCTGTTTGTCTGTCTGCCAATCCAAAATAGTCTGGTACACATACTCCCTATGCGCAGAAACTGTATATATGTATATCGGAACTCGCCGGATCGCACTACTATATCATATAGTTACCATAGGAAGGATTGTCTGAAAATTGAGTTTTTATATGCAAAACTTTTCTTCTAAAATGACTGCAAGGTTATGAAATCACGCTGAAATATAACTTTGCTTTCTTATTTTTGTTTTTTTTTTTTTTCTCTATTGAATTAAAACGTTAGAGGATCTCGAATCTCATATAAATTTCGACCACTATACGATTCGTATATCACATCATCACATTGTCATAGAATCATATCATAGAATCAATGAATTGTTGTATGAAATGTTTTCTCACGTCTCTGGTGTCTCTCATTTTATCATCTATTTATAGTATGGTAAATCTCATTATATCTCGGTTGATTCCTTCTTTCGCTCTCTATCTACCTCCTTTTATCTCTCTCTCTCTTTATCTGTCTATCTCTTTCTCTATCTCATTATCTTTCTCTCTCGCTCCATATCTGATTCTTCATCTCTCTCTCTCTCTCTTCCTCTGCCTCTCTTTATCTCTCATTCTCATTTTCTTCTCTCTTTCACTTTCAATCTCTCTCTGTCGTTCTCTCTCTCTTTCTCTCTATCTCTCTCTCGATCAATATCTTATTCTCCATCTGTCTCTCTCTCTCTCTCTCCATCTGCCTCAGTCTCTCATTCTCTTCTCTCTTTCACTTTTAATCTCTCTCTCTCTCTCTCTCTCTGTCTGTCGCTCTCCCTCTCTCTCTTTCTCTCTCTCTCGCTCTCTCTCTGTCTGTCTGTCTCTCCCTTCTTATCTATCTTTCTCTCTGTGTCTCCCTTTCTCATTCTTTGCTCTCACATTTTCTTTCTGTCTCTAGTTCTCTCTGGCTTCCTCTCTCTCTCATTCATTTCTCCCTCACTTTGACTCTATCTTTCTCTCTCTCTCTCTCTCTCTCTCTCTCTCTCTTTCTTTATCTCTACATGTATATATTTATATAATTTGTTATTCTCAATATCTCTACATGAGATTTCTGTTTCTCTGTTGCTCTCAGTCTCACTTTAAGTCTCATTTTAATTTAAATTGCGTTTAATCATTCACTTGTCATACTTGTCTCTCTACTTTGCCTACCATTTTATTCTATCTCTCTCTCTCTCTCTCTTCTCTCTCTCTCTCTCTGTTGTCTCTCTCTCTCTCTCTCGCAGACACAGTTATATGCAAAACCCTTAACTCAAGTCTCAGACATTGTTACATAGTTTAGCCTTTGCTTGTGTCTCTAGTTGTCGTTGTCATTGTTGCTGTTTCTGTTGTTGTTGTTGTTGTTGTTGTCATTGCTGTTGTTGATGATCAATTTAACCTTCAAATAGCAACACAATTGCTCTTGACTACAATGACAAGCAACAACAATAACAATAACAACAACAACAACAATAACAACAACAACAACAGAAACAACTGACAACCCGTTGTGTATATTGCATTTGCTTTTCCCCCGTCAAAGACGCTGCCCAGCAGCATCTGCTGCTATCGAGTCTCAACCTGTGTGTCACCCCTCGCAATCTAAGGTTGCCATGTGTTGTTGTTATTGTCGTTTCTCTATGTCTAGTGTTGATGAAGAGCTTCTCATTCTTAACACTGCGCGTTTGCCCCCGTTGACTCGCTCAACGTTCAGCGACCATAGCATCTCTCTGTCTGTTGTATCTTTACATTCTTTCCCTTTCTCTTTCACTCTCACTCTCTCTCTCTCGCTCTCTCTTACTGTTCACGCTGTTTGTCTAGTTTAGTGTCCAAGGTGATGACGCACTGTGTGACTGCATGTTGCTGCGGGCAACTAACATGACAGAGGCGTGCCAGTGGCGTAGGCGGCGGCGGGGGGATCGGGGAAGGTTTTAGTCGTTGAATGAGCTGCATGGCGCATGTAAATGTGTTTTGCCCGCATATAAGCTGCAACAATAGTCAGACATGCAACTGCTGCACCCACAATATACCTACCCCTCCTCTCTCCCCCCTCATACGCATAATCCTCCCCAGGTCGTCTCCTACTGCAATCACAGCTCTTGCGCTACACCTCGGGGATATCAAAACTATTTATGTTAGATTCAATTTCGATGCTGTTGCTGTTGCTGCTGCTGTTGCTGCTTTTGCTGCTTAATCTCTAATTGTATATTATATTACACAGCAGTGATTAGAGCGAGACGGAGAGAGAGAGAGTGAGAGAGAGTGAATATTATACCTCATTATAAATAAAAGCTTAGCAGTAAAGTTCTAGGCGCGCTTCAATTTCAATTTGAAGCAAAAATTTTTAAGTAAAATTTATATGCAGAAAAATTTCAAAACTTTAAATTTGTAGAAATTTAGCTATAAATAGCTAAATATAGCTGTATATATATTTAGCTTTTTTTTATAGTCAAGTTTCAATTGTTTAGCTTACATTTATATAGTATATATTATATACATATATATATTTATCTACAGTTTTGGCCAAGCTTTTGCATTGGCAACAAAAAATAATCAAAAACTTGAAGTGTTTGAATAAAAATTGAGTCAAGTTTTTATTTTTATTTTGATTTTTTTCTTGATTTGAAAAATACAAAGAAAAAAAAAAAGAAGTTAACTTCAAATGAAACTTTAGTAGCGCAAGAGCGAGAGAGAGAGAGAGAGAGAGTAGTAGAAAGAGTAAAAAGAAAAACACTTGAAGAAAATAAGTAAAAAATTTTTTTATTTTTTTTTTATTTTATTTTATTTTATTTTATTTATTATTTTTTTTTTTGCTGTAAGGGTGCAGCAAAAGTACAGCAGCAGCAGCAGCAGCAGTAGCAGCAGAGAGTACAGTTATTTATGCATAACTATTGAAACTGACAAAGCAAAGTTTTGCGCTCTCTCTCCCCGTCTCTCTCTCTCTCTCCCTTGCACTCTCTCACTCTGTGCTCCCTTGTTGCAAAAATAAAAGATGCAAAAGAAAAATGAGAAAAACCAAATTGTCTAACACAAAACAATTTAAGCAGCCCTCGCCACTGACACATGCATGCATGCATGTGTGTGTGTGTATATGTATGTGTGTGCGCGCGCAGCAGCAGCGCAGCGCAGCAGCAGCAGCAGCAGCTGTTGCAAAACTGCGACAGAGACAAAGTCAGACTTCTATATTTAGAGTAGCAAAACGATACGCGAACAACTGCAGATGCAACAAAGAGTCGACTAAGAGACTGAGTGTCTGAGCGACTGAGAGAGAGAGAGAGTGAGAGACGAGAGAGAGTGAGTGGAGAGAGATAGAGTAAAGGAAAGAAAGTATTTCAAGCAAATTATCAGGCATTCTACATGCATTGCATATATGTATATATCCCGTTCAAGCTGACTGTCCGCGCCACAACTGTCTGTCTGTTATCTCTACTCTCACTCTCATCTCTCTCTCTCTTTGTCTTACTGCTTCTAACTGTGCCTCTATGCCATGCCAAAGTTGAGTTGCTGACTTTCATTTTGGGTTATTGCAATTGAAAATGCAAGCCGAAAGATGCACAAACACACACACACACACACACACACACACACACACACACACAGAATCACATACACAGCACATACCAGCGACAGACTGCAGCTCACAAAACATCTTGCAGCAGCAGCAGTAGTCGTAGCTCCCTTGCCACATGCCGCATGTACCGCCTGTGCTGTGCTGTCAGGCAAATAGTTTTTCCGGCTCTGTTTGCCTGACTGTCAAATTCAACCACAACAACAACAACAAGAGCAACGGCACAAGCTGCCAGACAGCTGCCCTCACATTTGCCAGATGCAACTACAAAAACATATATATACAGAAAGAGACAGAGAGAGAGAGAGAGAGAGAGAGAGGAATAGACAAAACAGATACAGATACAAGATACAATGCCCAATGCTCAATGTCTACTTAACAGATACATTTGTATCTCTCTCTCTCTCTCTCTCTCTCTCTCTCTCTGTATCTGTTGCTATTGCTGTCGCTTTTACGGCTCTGTCATAAAAATTCTGCTCAATTCAATCACATTTTCAGAGAGAATATGTCGTATTTCCCGGCCACAATATCATACATACATATATATTATATATATATATATATATATATATTCCTATACGTATATATATATATAGTCTATATACACACTTCACTCCAAGATACTTTATATAGACTTGATTTTTTTTTTTTTTTTGAGATTTTTTATATGCATTTAACACTTGAAACTTAAGTTGATTAACTTCTGCACTTTTTCAACACTTATCACAGCTGCGGGCGGGTTGCCAATGCATTTTACTATTGTCCAGACATTTTTTTTTTTTGTTTTTATATGCAACTGACACTCATTTTAGTTTTTTTTATAGTCTAAATTACTTTTAAATGTTTTTTTAGGGTGTTTTTTTTATGGTAAAATCATGAAAATAATCCTTAAAGATTAAATATATGATATGATAACATAATGAAATTTAGCATAGTTTATTTGTAGGTTGATTTTTACACTTTTGTTTAAGTTTATCAGCGGGAAAAAAAATCATACAAAAAAAAAAAAATTCATTAAAAAAAAATTCTTAAATAATTATCCTAAAATCTCTTTATGATAATGATGAAACTCGTCGCATTTGAAGTTAATGATATTGTCAAAAATTTATGCAAATTTCATCAAGTTTAGACTAGTATATTAAATTAGGAAGAATCACGGAGGAAGCCTAGTTAATTATAGGAAAAATCATAGGAATATTCCTTACAAAACTGATATTTTTCTTGATATTTTCATGAGAATAATCCTTAAAAAAATTAAATATTTTTCTTAAAATAAAATAAAAATAAAGCTTTCTACACTTTTGTTTAAATTTATCAGCGGGGGAAAAAAATCATACAATAAAAAATTCTTAAATAATTATCCAAAAATCTCTATTGATTTCCATTATATGAAGATGATGAAACTCGTCGCATTTGAAGTTGACGATGTTCTCAAAAATTTCATCAAGTTTAGACTAGTTTATTAAATGAGGAAGAATCACGGAGGAAGCCTAGTTTATTATAGAAAAAATCATGGGAATAATCCTTAAAAATTAAATATTTTTCTTAAAATCTCTATTAAATTAATTTTTTTTTTAATCCTAATGAAATTTACCGCTTATTTCGACAATGCTTTCTACACTTTGTTTAAGTTTATCATCGGAAAAAATCATAAAAAAAATAATCTTAAATTATTATCCTAAAATCTCTATTGATTTCTATTATATTATAATGATGAAACTTGTCGCATTTGACGATAACTTGACGATTTCTTCAATATTTTATAAAAATTTTATCATGTTCAGACTAGTTTTTTAAAGGAGGCATAGTTCTAAAAATTTGTATATACATAATATATATTTTTTTTTTTAAATCCTTATTAATTTTTTTTATGAATTTTTTAAATTTCAATAAAATGCCATAAAAATCATTGGAACAATTGTTAAAAATAGAAAACATTTTTTCTCAAATTCTATGGGAATAATGCATAAAAATGTAATATTTTCTTTAAACATTAAATTTAATGAGAATTTATTTTTTTTTTTAATCAAAACTTCATTAAGATCGAAGGAAGGATCACCTTGAAATCTAATTGAAATTTATTTTTTTTTTATTTTTCTTTTATTTTTCTTTTAAATCAAATTTCATCAGAATCAAACTTGTTTAATATAGAAACATCATAAAAAATAATCTTTGGAAAAAAACCTTAAAATTCATGTTAAAGTCTTCTATGAATTCTCATTCTCTATGAAAACTCAGCATTAATTTTAGATTTTTCATATTTTTTTTTTACGCTCTGTTGAAATTGCAATACAATGGAAATATCGGGATCCCACTATGAGAAATACAAAAAAAAAAAAAATTAATTTAAAATTTATATTTTTTTTTGCTTTCACATTAATTATTTTTCAATTTTCATGCATGCGCCGCATTCAGGCAAAGGCATGGCGTAAAGATTATGACTGAGAGCAGATGCAGAACAAATTTTGATCAAATTACTAGATCATATAGCCTAGCCAGATGTATGTATCGTTGTTCAGTGTAAATTTTCAACTAACATTTGGTGTTTTTTTTTTTTATTATTTTTTTTTGTATTATTTATTTATTTATTTTTTTTCTCAAAGCTGAAACTAAGATCGAATGCGAATGCAACTGTAGCTGCTGCTGCGGGTATTGCTGCTGCTGCTGTTGTTGTTGCCCTTTGTTGCCAGCATTATAGTTGTTGTTATTGCTGTTTATCTCATTTGGCCTGGCTCTGTTTCTCTGTTTATTTGTGCAACAAGCATCGGCGTCGTCGTCGTCGTCGTCATCGTCGTTGTTGTCGTCGTTGTCGACTTTGGAACTTTGGAATGTTTATTTGCTTTTTGCTGGCGGCGGCTGCTCTAATTTCGTTTTGATTTCGATATATGAGGCCTGCTTATAAGAGCTACATACCAATACCAATACACACACACACTCACACACATATACACTCATATATGCTGCATATAAAAACTGCCGGCCCGTAGCTGCTGCTGCTGCTGCTGGCCCCTTTGCATCATCGTTTACATATTTCAAATTCCCCAAAGCTTCACAAATATAACCAAGCGTTGCCCCCCTCCCTCCCCTTGGCTATAGCTACCTCTTTCCCTCCCTCTGACAACTTACTGTGTTGCTGGCTATAAAAAACGTGGCTAACTTAAAGCAACATACGATCGACCACACATGAAGTCCAAAATTGAGCATCGCATAATACATATATAGCAGCAGCAGCAGCAGCAGCAGCAGCAGCATATCGTATCACGCAGTGATATCAAATGCTTGTTATTATTATTCGTGTTATACATATACATATGTAACATATCATCTCATGAAGACAGTTATATTTGTAGCTTAGTTTAGCCCACGCCAAGTGACTAACACTGACTAACTAAGCCCCGCTAGTCGCACTACAAACACTTCTTTCTATCTCTTTCTCTTCCCCTTACTCTCTGCTTGTTACAGTTATAATAATAATATGGATTTACTGTATACACTATAAAAAAAAATAAATAAAATCTGTAACATAATATCGATATATCGATTATCGATTACACTACTGCCAGCTGTCAGCTGTCAGCTTGTAAACTTGAAATGTTTATATAGCTTTAAGCTTAAGCTTTGTGTTTTTTTTTTTTTATAGCTCATAGTAATGTAATATTTTTCATAGAGTTTACTTGAGAATTGAGAAATCGATAGGCAGGCATATATATTTACATATTTTATAATGTAATCGATTCCATATGATGCCAATTACAGCTGTAATAAATTACAAATAAAAATTTATATGATATTGAATTTCGCAATGTAATTGCTTAGCTTTAAATAATGACTCGACGATATACTATAATAACGATAAATTATCGATAATGTCATTATACATATATTTTAGAAATATATTAATATATAAATATATATGATAACTACGATAACTTTACTATCAATACATTTTATATTGATTTGTTATCGATAACTTTATGGTAAATTTTTTGTTATCGATGATTTTTACTATTTATTATTAAAATTATTATTGACAAAACTATATTTATCGATTCATTTTCGAATAATTTGTACTATCGATTTGTTATCGATAACAATATTTATCGATATTAGTTCACTAATACATATTTTCTATTTATTAATAAAATTATTGTAGACAAAACAATATTAATCGATTAATTTTCAAATAGTTTTACTATCAATGTGTTTTCGATAACAATATTTATCGATATTTTACTATCATATTTTTATTTATTATTAAAATTATTATAGACAAAACTATATTTATCGATTAATTTTCGAATAATTTGTACTATCGATTTGTTATCGATAACAGTTTTTTTTTTTATCGATATTTCACTATTTTACTAATATATGTATTTCCTATTGTCAATTAATATCCACAATATATTGCTACCTTTTATTTTTTTGTCGACACCGACACAAATCGCATTAAATAATCGAAATACTCTTTGACTTTATTTAGTAGTATAAGCTTAACAAAGAGAGTGAGAGAGTGAGAGAGAGAGAGAGCAAAAAAGAAAAAAAAAAAGTTCAAGTTCAAAAAAAAAAAAATATAATGTTTCGATTTCAGTTTTTGTGGATATTTTCGTCAATTAAAATTCTCAAGTTTTTGTAGGCGTCCCAGTCCCAGTTCCAGTCTCAGTTCCAGTCCCAAGTGGCTCGATTTGGTATCCGTTTGTTACTTGCCGCCGCTATTGCCATACCGCATCCCGCAGCGTATTTCTTATACTTCTTTTATCTCAATGTTTCTGTCTGTTTCTGTCTATCTTTTTGTTGTTGTTGTTCCTTTCACTGTTGGTCATGTTGTTGCTTATGGGGCAACTTATATGTTGATCATGTTCTTTTGCGTTCAATATCATGCAACGAAAATGTATGCTCGCCTCTAGTGTGAAAGTTTTGCGTGGGCGTCATTAGCTTATGTCTCTTCTGTCATCTATCTCACTCTCTCTCTTTCTCTCTCTCTCTCTCGCACTCGCACTCGCACTTAACTTGCGCATATTTGATATTTCTGTTAATGGCTTAAGAAGAAATCTCACGCCAACACAATGCGCTGCATAACATTATTTGATTGCTTTTGCCTGTCGTCTACTTCTTCTTCTTCTTCCATCATCTGCTTAGTTTTTTTTCCTTCTTCTTCTTGTTAATTTATTTGTGGTTCCTTTTAATTTTATCTTTATATTTGTTTATATGCACATTGATTTTATGATCGAACTGTTGTCCGACAACTCCAAATGTGCAAACACATAATTGACTTTTCGGCTGTCCTACTGCTCTTGCTCTTGCTGTTGCTCTTCCTCTTGCTGCTGCTCTTGCTCTTACTCTTCTTCCTCTTGCTGCTGATGATGATAATTTTGTTGATTCTTTGTATCAAATTTGTTGTTGTTGTTGCCCTAAACGATCTGTCATCGATATGTTTATGCCATAATTGTTGTGAATTATGCGATTACACAAGCGTTTCATTAATCGTTAATTTCTTTTATAAACTGTTGAATATATACATACATATATCTCTATAATATTATTTGTCAGATTTTATTTTCTAATTTTGAAGAAAAAAAAAAAAAAACAGATGGTATTTTTTTTTTTTTTATTAGTCTTGCATTAATTGTTTCATTAATGAGTCTAATGAGTTGCCCAATGCATATGATAATAAATATGCTTACCATAACGTTAACTTAATACTATGGCAATGCATTATGTATAGTTATTGCCTTTGTCTTGCTACATTGAATGCATAATGTGCAATAGAGTTTTTACTTCTAGTAAATATTTTTATTTATATTTTTCTGCTATATTTCTATATTATTTGCAGAATTTTATATAGTTTATATTTATTCTTCTACTGTCTAAACATTTGTATTTAATATTTATTTTTATACAATTTATTTTGCTTGCATTTTTTTTTTTTTTTTTTTTTGCTGCATTATTATGAATAATTTGCAAAGTAATGCTTAGAATTTTAACTTGTTGCTAAGAGTCTTTCTTCTATATACTTTCTATATAGCTCTTATATCCATCTGTTCGCCTGTTTCAAGCCAAAACTAGTCTTCCTATGCCCATAAGCTGTATATAAGTCGGAACAGGCCGTGTCGGACCACTATATCATGTAGCTGATCGTCCGAAAATCATGTTTTTTCTTCTTGTATTTTATCTGTCAGTTGTATCTGGCTATAACTTACAGTATTGGAGTTGTGTGGCGTCATACACTTCTCATATAAATTTGGTAAAAATCGGATAACTTTATCGTATAGCTGCCATAGAAAGGATCGCCACAAAATTAAGTTTCTTTTTTTTCTTTATTTTTAAAGCTATGCAGCTGAAACTTATAGACTCTGAGTGAAATACGTCTCGTAAATATTTGGTCTAAATCGGACCACTATATTATATATATAGCTGCCATAGGAACGATTGATCCAGAAAGAAGAAGTTTTTGTATGAAAAAACTTTTTAGCATGTTAAGCTACTAAAACTTACAGGATTTGAGTTTAGTTTTGACATAAAAATTATATAAATAAATATCATATAAATTAGGTCTAAATCGGATCACTATATTATATAGTTACCTAAGGAACAATAGTCTGAAAAATAATTTATCTTATGAAAAGTTTTCTTTGAAGACTTCAAGGGGTATGAAATCTTTTCGATTCGCCAAAGATAATTTTAACTTTTTGCTTTTTCTTTTTTTTTTTATTTATTTTTCGCTCATTCGTAATGCTCATTACTTGCCACATTAGCGACTAAATGAGCAGTGCAGCAAGCAGTTAATGCTTTTAACTAGGCAACTTATGTATAAGAGTTTTTATGCCATTTAAGGGCTAAAGTACATAAAACTGTCTAGTCTTTATAGTCTTCGATAAACATATCGATAACTATTATTTTATCATATTATTTCCTTTAATTTAGCAAATTTTGCATATTTTGCAATTTACAATTTGCTTTGTTTAGCGTTTTGTCTCTGTGTGAGAGTGTGTGTGTGTTTTTTTTTATTTATTATTTGTATTTGTATTTTTTTTTTTTTTACTATATAATTTGTGATCTTTATTCTCAATCTAGAAATTGCGCAATTGTAATTCTATGCAGTTCATTCTTTTGTTGTTGTTGTTGTTGTTGTTAGTGCGTCACGTGACGTGATTTGCATATGAAATGCTGACACGTCAAAATGCCTCGACCTAACATTTTGCCTCTTGGTCGGTCTACCTTTCTCACTCTCTGCATGCCACACCTCTATTGTGTGGTGTTCCTGCTTCCCCTCCTCCTCTTTTCATCACAGTTCTTTACTTACTGTTGCCACTACTCCACAGTATTGCCTGTTCTCTCGCTCACCTCCAAAAACCCCCAACCCGCCCCACACGACGTCTCTCTGTACTTCCTTCAGTCAATATAAGTTTTGTGTACATAATTTTACCTGGCATTTTGTGCGCACTTCCTCGACTTCCTCTGGCGACGCTTTTCAATAATTTGCCTTCGCCTTTTTATTTATTCATCGAGCACAACGAATACAAACATGAACGAACCAGTCTCCAGCTGCCACTCAATGCAAAAACTATGGCTATATAGCCATACCTATACCTATACCTATACCTATACCTATACCTATACCTATAGCTATGGCTATGGCTCTATGACACTCTACGGTTATATATGTCAGAAGGCAGCTCTGTGCTCTGTGCTCACAGTATATGTTTTTGCTATGCATGTTGTTTTGAGCTTTGTGGGAGCTCTGTGACCACTTGGCCAGCCGGTTCAAGTAGTTGTTTCTTTTATATACCCTAGAAATATTATTTGTTAGTATGATGAGGAAGCTTCCAAAGTCTAGCTGCCTACAAACATTATTATTATTAATTATGAATATTTCAATTAAAAAACCAAACTATGCTACTATTTGCGTGTCGAACATCTTTAATAAGTTTTGATAGAGCTAATGAAAATTTTGTTCTTTCTTTCTTTTTGCTGAGCTTTAAGTGTTGACTTAGACTTTAACTTTTAATGTTTATAGCATTTACATAGAAATTGTCTTATATTTTGACAACAAATTTTGTTTTTATAGCTATGAAAATTTTGTAGAAAGTTTATTTAAGTACTGAGCTCTACTAGCTGTTTATGGTTATCCGATTTACTAGTAGTGTGAAATAGCTATGGAAATAATGTCGGAAGTAAGTTTAAGTGCAGTAATCTCTTTGGATTTTCTACTTATGACTCTATCTTTCATATAGTTTGTAATACAACCAGGAAAGTTGTTTGGATACAGCTTTGAAATTTTTCTCCAAACAATTTTTTAAAGTGCGCTTAGCATTATGTAGAAAATAAAATTTTTATGATTGTAGCTAGAAAATAAATTTTAATAAGTACTATAAAATTTTGTAGGATGTAAGTTTAAGTTTAAGTACTTAGCTCGCTGTTTATGTATATCCAATTTTATATAGTGATATATCTTAAAGATAAATTTTTAGTTGTGAGCCATGAAACTGTGTCGGAAGTTAGTTTAAGTTCAGAAATCTCTTTGGATTTTTTTTATCTAGGTTAAATATTTCAATGCAATTATGAATTAACAGCTAAGAATTTTTAAATTGCTCAGCTTTACGTATAATTTATATGATATTTATTTATATAATTTTTATGTCAAAACTAAACTCAAATCCTGTAAGTTTTAGTAGCTTAACATGCTAAAAAGTTTTTTCATACAAAAACTTCTTCTTTCTGGATCAATCGTTCCTATGGCAGCTATATATATAATATAGTGGTCCGATTTAGACCAAATATTTACGAGACGTATTTCACTCAGAGTCTATAAGTTTCAGCTGCATAGCTTTAAAAATAAAGAAAAAAAAGAAACTTAATTTTGTGGCGATCCTTTCTATGGCAGCTATACGATAAAGTTATCCGATTTTTACCAAATTTATATGAGAAGTGTATGACGCCACACAACTCCAATACTGTAAGTTATAGCCAGATACAACTGACAGATAAAATACAAGAAGAAAAAACATGATTTTCGGACGATCAGCTACATGATATAGTGGTCCGACACGGCCTGTTCCGACTTATATACAGCTTATGGGCATAGGAAGACTAGTTTTGGCTTGAAACAGGCGAACAGATGGATATAAGAGCTATATAGAAAGTATATAGAAGAAAGACTCTTAGCAACAAGTTAAAATTCTAAGCATTACTTTGCAAATTATTCATAATAATGCAGCAAAAAAAAAAAAAAAAAAAAATGCAAGCAAAATAAATTGTATAAAAATAAATATTAAATACAAATGTTTAGACAGTAGAAGAATAAATATAAACTATATAAAATTCTGCAAATAATATAGAAATATAGCAGAAAAATATAAATAAAAATATTTACTAGAAGTAAAAACTCTATTGCACATTATGCATTCAATGTAGCAAGACAAAGGCAATAACTATACATAATGCATTGCCATAGTATTAAGTTAACGTTATGGTAAGCATATTTATTATCATATGCATTGGGCAACTCATTAGACTCATTAATGAAACAATTAATGCAAGACTAATAAAAAAAAAAAAAAACTAACCATCTGTTTTTTTTTTTTTTTCTTCAAAATTAGAAAATAAAATCTGACAAATAATATTATATAGAGATATATGTATGTATATATTCAACAGTTTATAAAAGAAATTAACGATTAATGAAACGCTTGTGTAATCGCATAATTCACAACAATTATGGCATAAACATATCGATGACAGATCGTTTAGGGCAACAACAACAACAAATTTGATACAAAGAATCAACAAAATTATCATCATCAGCAACAGCAAGAGGAAGAAGAGTAAGAGCAAGAGCAGCAGCAAGAGGAAGAGCAGCAGCAGCACCAAGAGCAAGAGCAGTAGGACAGCCGAAAAGTCAATTATGTGTTTGCACATTTGTCCGAGAACAGTTCGATCATAAAATCAATGTGCATATAAACAAATATAAAGATAAAATTAAAAGAAACCACAAATAAATTAACAAGAAGAAGAAGGAAAAAACTAAGCAGATGATGGAAGAAGAAGAAGAAGTAGACGACAGGCAAAAGCAATCAAATAATGTTATGCAGCGCATTGTGTTGGCGTGAGATTTCTTCTTAAGCCATTAACAGAAATATCAAATATGCGCAAGTTAAGTGCGAGTGCGAGTGCGAGAGAGAGAGAGAGAAAGAGAGAGAGTGAGATAGAATGGCACACGAAGGAGACATAAGCTAATGACTGCCCACGCAAAACTTTCACACTGGTAGGCGAGCATACATTTTCGTTGCATGATATTGAACGCAAAAGAACATGATCAACATATAAGTTGCCCCATAAGCAACAACATGACCAACAGTGAAAGGAACAACAACAACAAAAAGATAGACAGAAACAGACAGAAACAGTGAAACATTGAGATAAAAGAAGTATAAGAAATACGCTGCGGGATGCGGTATGGCAATAGCGGCGGCAAGTAACAAACGGATACCAAATCGAGCCACTTGGGAGACTGGGACTGGGACTGAGACTGGAACTGGGACTGGGACGCCTACAAAAACTTGAGAATTTTAATTGACGAAAATATCCACAAAAACTGAAATCGAAACATTATATTTTTTTTTTTTTTGAACTTGAACTTTTTTTTTTTCTTTTTTGCTCTCTCTCTCTCTCACTCTCTCACTCTCTTTGTTAAGCTTATACTACTAAATAAAGTCAAAGAGTATTTCGATTATTTAATGCGATTTGTGTCGGTGTCGACAAAAAAATAAAAGGTAGCAATATATTGTGGATATTAATTGACAATAGGAAATACATATATTAGTAAAATAGTGAAATATCGATAAAAAAAAAAACTGTTATCGATAACAAATCGATAGTACAAATTATTCGAAAATTAATCGATAAATATAGTTTTGTCTATAATAATTTTAATAATAAATAAAAATATGATAGTAAAATATCGATAAATATTGTTATCGAAAACACATTGATAGTAAAACTATTTGAAAATTAATCGATTAATATTGTTTTGTCTACAATAATTTTATTAATAAATAGAAAATATGTATTAGTGAACTAATATCGATAAATATTGTTATCGATAACAAATCGATAGTACAAATTATTCGAAAATGAATCGATAAATATAGTTTTGTCAATAATAATTTTAATAATAAATAGTAAAAATCATCGATAACAAAAAAGTTATACAATAAAGTTATCGATAACAAATCAATATAAAATGTATTGATAGTAAAGTTATCGTAGTTATCATATATATTTATATATTAATATTTTTCTAAAATATATGTATAATGACATTATCGATAATTTATCGTTATTATAGTATATCGTCG
>JBAMBR010007034.1:0-33319 GCA_037044475.1 Zaprionus obscuricornis
ACTCTGTTGCCTTACTTCTAGACTATACGTACATATCAGCATATTATTATTCGAAGGCATTTGAATTGAGGTTCATTCTTCATGGCCCCACGCTTCCCTTTCCCATTTCAAACAAAACACTCCTTGGGGGCATACTTGAACATTGTCAACCCAAAAAGGCAGCGAGTCAACGAAGCAAAGAAAATTTGAAAATTGCCTTTAATTGGCAACATTTTGAAAGAAACAACACGATGCGAAGGATTCTTCTTGTTGTGTTTACATTTTCATGTTGTTCTTGTTGTACGTTCAATGGGATCATAGGACATGTTTTTTGGTTTTTCCAACTTGTTCTAATTAATAATTAATTAATTAAGGACTTTTTGATGGCTCCTTTTATTTTTATAGCCTGACCGCTTGCTACTGTTGCTGCTATTGCTGCTATTGCTTGTATTGCTGCTCTTCCTGCTGATGGTCGAAACATTTCGAATATCTTTTCATTTTATACTCAAATTCTTTTTTTTTTATTTTCTGCTTTTTCAGTTAACTTTATTTTATGTTTATACTTTCTTTATGCTCGCTCTGTGGTTCATCTCTCATGCTCTCTCTCTAAGGGCGAGCTGTCAAACTTTTCCTCCTTCTCGTATTTTTTTTTTTATTCTTTTTCATAAAATTGACTTTGATTGTTAAACCTTGTACACGAAATCTTTATGAGTGTGAATTGCTTTTAACTGTCTGAAATGAAAATGTCGATGACTTTAACTTGAGTTGTTGTATCAATCGATGTTGAATTTAAGTCCTGCCAAAATGGGAAACCTTCTGTCAATTACATTTGCTGTCAATGGAAAATCCCCTGTTCAAATTATATTTTTTCAATTTATATTTTACATTTTCATTCTTATTTTTTTTTTCGTTTTTTTTTCTATTTATATATTTATTTATATTTTATTGCGCATCTTTTCAGTTGTTGCCTACGCAAAAAAAAAAAAAAAATGCAGGTCAAAATAAATGAAATTGAATATACGCCTAAGATATATCAGTATAGATATAACATGCTGAACTATGAGCGACAAGTAATAGTAGCAGCAGCAGCATATCGAAAACTCGTTCTCTCTAAAAAATTTGTAGATTTCATTTCCATTTTGTAGAGTATGTAAAAGATATAGTATCAACTGAAGGCCGCATGAAATAGAATGGCAAGCAGAAATGGCAATAGAAATGATTTTCGTAAAAATATGACAAACAATCAAAATGTATTCGGGAAAAAACCGCAACACAGGCAACAAAACATGCCAGCTGAGCCTGAGATTTGTTGCTGCTTTGTTGGGCAAGTGAAAGAGATAGACAGACAGACATACAGATAGATAGAGAAAGAGAGACAGAGAGAGAGAGAGAGAGAGAAAAGACATGTTGTAGTTAATGGTGAGATGAGAAACGGAACGAGCGTGTAGCTCTGGAAAAATAGCTTTGCCGTTGGACGAGTATAGCAAGAGCAAGAGCAAGAGCGTGTAAGAGAACAAGAATGGGAGAACGAGAACGAGAACGAGAACGAGGACTGATGAAAATTTATTGCTGGCAACATACCCAAAGGGATTCGCAAATATAATACTACAACCACAGCGGGGCGGATCCAACAGTTGGGCGGATGAGCGCGCGAACAGATGGCTAAAAGGCGTCGGCAGTGGCAGCGACAGCGACAGCGACGGAAGCAGCAATAGCAACTGCAAACACAAACACGTACAACATGTCATGCAGTTTGCCTACGTTCCATTGCCCCTTTCCCTCTCTCTCTCACTCCTTCTCTCTCTCAGTCACTTTCGCACTCTATATCATACTCTAGACCAACAAATGCTCTATATATGCTAACGTATTTTGTAGGAACTCTGCCTCTGGAGTGTGCCAGCTGTGTATGTGTGTATGTGTGTGTGTGTTGAATGGGCGTGCGTGTACGGCTGAACTAAACCTATGAAAAATTTCAGAAAAACAGCAGCAAAACATGCAAAATGCGGTTTTAGCTGCGCTTCGCTATGAAGAAATCTGTTCAACAAAAAAAAAATTTTTTTTTTTTTGTTTTGTTTGAAAAATATATATGACAGCTCGAACGAAGCAACGTCCTTGCTGTCGTTCTAGTCGACATACTTTCATCCTATTTTTTTTTTTGTTTGTTTGCTGCGTCCAAAAACTGAAAACAGAAAACTAAAAACTGAACTACGCTGAGCTGAGCTGAAAAGCACGCACTCTTCGTGTTTTGTTATGAAAATTTAAGTGAAATCACTAAAAATGCCAAACAAAACTGTTAGATATGCAGATATGCAACAAAAGCAATAGCAACAACAGCAGCATCATCAGCAGCAGCAGCAGCAGCAGCAGCAGTCGAGAACAAGAGCTGAGCCATAGTTGAGCTAAAGTTGCATACAGCGATATATTGCAGCCCCTACACAGCAATGTTTGTGTTTGTTTTTTGTTGTCTTGTATTTTTATGAAATATTGTTGTCAGTTTATAAAATGTTAAGCGAGACAGAGAGAGAGAGAGAGAGAGAGAGAGAGTGAGAGTGAAAGACTTGATGCAAGTTAATAGACAAAAGGCTTCAAGTGCAAGTGAATCGCTGGCACGTGCAACAGATTTTACAGTCAGTTTTTGGCGACAACAGCAGCTGCACGCTCTGCCACTGGCAAACGAAAAGCGAAAACCCATAAAGTGAACCATCTTCCCAAATGGGTCAAACACACATAATATACAAAACTGTTTCCAGTTGTAGTATCTGCTTGTATATCTTCTCTGTGTTTCGTATCTTGTATCTTGTTGTATTTTGTATCTTGTATCTTGTATTTTGTATTTCGTGTTCGTAGTTGTATGTGCCACAGCTAATGGCTTTTGTTACTCAATAAACATTTGTCAAGCACCCAAGGCGTTGCAATATACCTACAAAAACTTCTCCACTTCCACTAACTTGCCATCCTCAACCTACTCCTTGATATAACCGTTACTTGCTACCTAAGCCCATTTCAAACTGTGCCAACAATTTGCTACGATCATATGTATGACTATGTTTTGTCTCGTCCTGTGCGCTGCTATTGCCATCCTTTTGCGATGCCAATAGCGACGTTTTATTGCCTTGTCCTTTGCCATTGAGTACAAACACACACACACACACACACGCATACAAGCGCCAAAACAAAAGTGTCCCCCCCCCAAAAAAAAAGAGAGAACGAAATAGAGAAACAAAAGAGCAACAGCTACACGGCAAAGGTAACGCTTTTACTCTGGCCATGGGCGTATGCAAGGATGGGGTATAACGGCAGGACATACACACACACACACACACAAAAGCTAGTGCAAAAATTTATGATCAGTGACAAAAGCACATTTCCACCTGTGATATACTCATACTCTTACTCTTTATGTTCTCATGTGCTTCATGTGTTTGTTTTTCGTTTTGTTTTTTTTGGAACAATTTTTATACTCTCTTCACATTGAGAATGGCCACAACCGGGTATATTAGCTTTGTGCAAATTGAATGCATAGATCTGAAAGCATTAAAGTCTATATATTTTTATTCTTTTATACTGCATGCAACTCTACTTCTTTTGAAATTTTATTTTATATTTTTTACAGGGTATTTTATTATCACATGCTTGTCACTGTAGTTTTTCTTACTTTTGTTTTGTTTTTTGTTTTTGTTTTCGCTCTTGTCGTTTTTCTTTGCAGTGTACACGCCCTTTCACTGCCATTGTTACAACTACACGCGTTCCGCCCCCAGGTGGAACACAAAAAAAAAAAAAAATGAAAATCATTGGCAATTCCACGCTGGGCCACGCATCGATGGCCCTTTTATGCGCTTCGCAGTTTTCACATTTTTTCTGTGTGTATGTGTGGTGTTTTTTTTTTTGCGTTCGCGTTTGCCTTGGATTTTTGCGATAATGGAGACAAATGTTGGGCTCTTAAATTTATCGATTGTTTTTTTTTCAGATTTCTTTCTTTTTTTTTTTTTGGTAAAAAGTTTGGCTAAGAGAAAATATGGCCATGGCATGTGAATTTGTTTTTATAGGTAGGTTTATAGCTAGGTTAGCTTGGATTATACACATATATATAGAGATTTAAAAAATGCTTTAAAATTTACGAATCTTTAGACTCTACAGACACTACAATAAATGTCTGTCTGCAGAGTCTACATCGAGCGACGACTACGATGGGGATGGCCATGGAGATGGCGATGGCGATGGCGACGACGCACCTGAACTTTCAATTTATTTCTTGTTTTTCATTGCCTAATAGAAGAAAAGCAAACTCGTTGGCCCAACGGGCAAACAATGAATTGCGACCAGCCCAAGATAAACTTGCGCCAAAAGATAAAGCCAACTATTTGTGCAGTATAACACACTGTTTCTGCCCCTCACAGTCGTTGCTCTCTGTTGCTCTCTCTCTCTCTCATTGTGCTAGCGTCTCTTTTTATTCTTTTCAGTTGTCTTATTTTTGCTGCCAAAGATTTCACAAGCCTGGAGAAACTTTCAAATTGAAAGTTCATCGAATTTTGGCAGCTGTTCTCAAACTACTGTGCGGCTCTCTCTCTCTCTCGCTCTGTGCTATACTATGCCTGAGCTCTGCCTGGGAAACTGCAGCTGTCAGTTGAAATTTGTTAGGCGTGTATTAAGGCGATGCCGAGTTGAAATTTAAAGCAATTTGTTAACGAGTTGCAAGTTTACCACAGAGTTATTACCATGACCAACGGCAAGTTTAGCATGTGCAGCGGATTAGCTGCCAGATAAACGCTGCTACTACTACTACTACTGGTTGCTCTACTCCTACCTCACATTCACTCTCTCCCTCACTCTCTCTCTCTTTTTGTCTGTTGCTCTTTTCTGCTGGCTATCTCACTCTCACACATTTTGTAAGCGCACTTTTAATTTTTGCGCTTTGCACATCAGAGTCGACAAGGGCTTAATATTAAACACTGCAACGTGCTCGAGAACCATAGCGCCTGGATTTATGCGGCGTTACATTGCCATTTAAATAGGGCCTGGGATTGTGGTATACGCGTAGTTGCTACTATGCAAAAATCTACCACATTTTTTTAGCATTCTCTCACTTCTCCCTCTCTCTCTCTTTCTTTCTCCCTCACTCTTTTAGTCTCCTCATTCTCTCTTTTTCTATTATGTAAAAACATAAATGCAACTTACGTTGAGTGCTCTGCTCTATTAAAAAAAAATAAAAGCAAGTATTTTGTGGGTGAAGTATAGTAGACTTTGAGATACTCTATGAAATGTACAGTATATCAATATAATAAAGTTTTATTTATCAATATTAAAAATAAGATACAATAACTTTTGAAATACGAATAATAATGTCAAACATCTACAAGTCTTAAATTCAATGAGTTTTTGAATATTTTTTTGAAATTTTCAAATTTTGATATTTTTTTATAATTTTTAAATATTTTTTAAAATATTTTTTTAATATTTTTTAATATTTTTTTTAATATTTTTATAATATTTTTTGTAATAATTTTTAATATTTTTTAAATATTTTTTTTAAAATTTTTTTTTTCTATTTAAAAAAAAATTTTTTTTTTTTTGTATTTCATAAATCTTTATAAAATTTTCTAATTATTGAGTGTTCATACGAAGACTATGAATGTCTAATATCTGGTGTCAAAAATTCAGAATAATTTATTCAGTTTTTTATTTTTTATTTTATTTATATTGCAATTTTTATAAGATTTTCAACATTGAATTACTCCAAAAATATTTTAAGCTTGTCATCGATATTTATTATATGTAATTCACGCATACCTTTGCCTGTAGTCAATATTCCCCACTTAACACATTATCAATGACTAAAGAGTATGGTGAACAAAAAAAAAAAAAATATATATATAAAAATAAATAAAAAAGAAAAATGTTGACGGCGAAACTTTGTAGATATAAATATGGGAAAATACTCGTACACATAAAATGCATAAGCTCCAAAACGTAAAGGACCCATCAGGCAGTTTGTGCCCCGCTTACCACTTTTGCCGTTACTTTAGCAACACAATGCCTGAGGCTACATGAAGCAATGCGATGCTTTAGCGCTTGCTATTGTTTGTGAGCCAAGTGGAATAAAATGTGACTACAACCTGCTCGATGGGTAATGCTTTAGCATTGGGTATTACTATTCAGCTATTGGGGTCTGGGTCTGGGTCTGGGTCTGGGTCTTTGTAGGAATTGGGGTCGGAGTCGTAGTCGGGGTCGGGGCGTACGTCACGGTCTGCGTCTCTATCTGTATCTGTATCTGTATTTGTATCTGTGCAATGGGAATCACTTACCTCGATTTGAAATGGCGGCATCGGCATAGCTGGAGCACTGTGCGTGCAACAGACATCCGAGGGTAATTACAATCAAAATGGGGCAATTCATTTTGAGCGTCGCCAGCTTACGGCTACGGATACGGATGCGGTTACGAGGGGTTGCCGAACAGTTGGTGTTGGCGTGATGTATGCTATGCGAAAAGATTTTCATTGTTTTATGTACGCCAGAGTGCCACACAGTCTGCACAGTGTGTCCCTGTCTCTCTGTCCGTCTCTCTTACTCTTTCACTTTGCTCTTGTTGTTGTTCCTAAATTGCTTGAAGTTGTCGCCGCGCTCTGTGTAAAGCTTGAGCTTGAGGTTAACTTCCTCTGAGAGTCTTTCAAAACTCTCCAACAAATAAAAGTAAAAAAAAAAATTGTCCCGTTGACTGCGATGCACAAAATCTGTTTTGTTTTCTTTCTCTTTTGCTTTAAGTTTTCATTAGCCGTCGTGTGCTAACATAACAAACGCTTGGCCGTCTTTGCTCCCGTCTTCGTCATGCAGCGCGTCCTTTTGTTTAATTTACAGTTTTAGTTTATGCTGAATAACTTATGTTCCTTTGTATGCGCTGCCGCTGCTCTGAGGCTGTTGCTGCTCTTTCTCTCTCTCTCTGTCTCTTCTCCACGCTCTCAGCCGCTCTTTGGTGGTGCTACTGATTAGAAATTAACCACCGAACCGCAAGCGTTTTTTATATTGCATACTTTTGTGCGTTTTGCTCCTTTTAATAAATAGTTTTATTCGAGCTATGGCGCCCAAGCGTTACGTTGTCCGTGCGTTGTAAGCAATGTGAAATATTTGCTAATTAATTTTTATTGCTGCATTTTATAATGCTTGCCACATGCGCATATAGTGTTTATGCAGCAACAGTTCAATGGTTTGCCGCTTGTAATCTGAAATAGAGAAATAAAAATCATTTGCATTAGTTTTGACAATTGAATTCCTGTAATTAATGTTTACAAAAAAAATTCTGCATATAATTAATTATTTAGGAAAAATTACAAAAAAATTAAATATATATTAAAATAATGTTAACATTTATAAACCACAACATGACAAATTATTGCCATTGATTTTTATTTTAAATTTTAATTTGCAAAACAAAAAACAATTTTTTTTTTCAGCTTATTTTTCAATTAATAAAACTAAAATTTTGTCAGCGAAATTCTATAAATTATTATTATTATTTTTTGAAGAACAATTGATTAAATAATGAAAGTATTTAGAATTATCAACTAAAAGCCAGAGAAATATTTTTATTAATTTCAATAAATGCAGAGTCACAGCTACATTTTCACAATTTTAATATTTTGAGCCAGTAAATTAACATATGTTTCATAAATTTTTAAAGATTCTTTTATGCAAGTTGAAAACATTTTTGATGTTTTCTACCTTTACATATGAGTAAATATAAAAAAGTGAACAAAAAAAAAAAAAACATTTATGTAAAAGCAACGTGTATAACTTCATTTGGCAATGATAGTCGTTGCCATAGTTTTATTCTTTTATTTTCTTCTTCTTTTTTTTTTGTATTTTTTTGGGGCCACATAAAAAACAGAGAATTTAACTTGGCTCAGTTTAAGTTGTGTTCGAGTGGCAAAAGCTACAAAATGCTTTCAACGCTCAAAGCGAAAGCAATTAAAACACTCTCAATTTTATTTTTACAGTGAGCATAAACACAGAGACAGAGAGAGACGTAGAGACGAAGTGATAGTGAGGTATATGTATATAACATTTATATAGTATGTATGTATTGCATGGTACATTGCTACATGCTGCATGCATGTTATCTGACAGGCAGACACAAGTGTTGGTTAACTCTTTGGCATACAAAAATGCGTCTACATAACTTTATCGACACGCAAAATTAAACCACAAAGTGGAATTATCAACAAATTCATTTATAAAGTTGAGTTTTTAACATTTTGTCGAGTGTGTGAGAGAGAGACTAAAAGAGAGAGAGAGAGAGTGAGATAGACTGAGATGAGATGGTAAGAGTAAAGCATTTAACTAGCTAACGTAGATGAGGGCAAAAAGTAAACAACACTTCAACTCTAAAGTTCATAACCAAATAACAAATTGTTCTAAAAGGACACACACACACACTTGCACATACACACATATACAGAGAGAGAAAAGCATACTCGCAAAGACATAGTATGTATGTACATACATATATATACGCTGCCATATTTAATGACAAAGTTTTACATAATTTAATGAGTTTGCCTTTTATAATGGACAGAGAGAGAAAGAGAGAGAGAGAGAAAGAGAGATCTGGTTCTGGCTAGCCAAAAGCTTTGCTGCACCCCCACACTATGCCAACACTGCATGTGTGCCTGTGTCTGTGGTCGTTACTGCGGTTAAGCCAAAGAAAAATAAGCAGAGACAGAGACAGAGACAGAGAGAGAGAAAAAGTTCAAAATTATTTCATTATCACTTTCGTGCAATTATCAAGTCACAAAAAAAAAAGACAAAACCCCTAAAAAAAAATTTGTGACTTTAAAGCTATAAAAAAGTGTTTGCTGCTCTGGCTGTGAGTATACGCTGGGTGAGAAGAGAGTGAAGAGTGTTGTAAGAGTCGCGACTGCTCATGAAAATATAAAGTTATAAATTTAGATTAAGCGGCATGCAAGTCGATGGCACTTCCGTATGTGGCCTACCTACAACAACAACAACAATAATAACAACAACAACAATGACAATAAGCAGCAACAACTAGTCAAGTGTAGTAACTGAAGCTATACAGCTGACCCCAACGGGTTCGACTTTCAGCATAGTTACACACACACACAGACACAGAGAGAATGCTTCGTTTTTCGAGGCGCTCACAAAAGCCATTAAAAGTCACTGTGCTGCTAGCGTGCCTTCTGCCTTCTGCCTGTGTGTCTGTGTGCCTGTGTATGTGTCTGTGTGTTGGGTATAATTATCTATCGTATTCATTATTACCATGGACAGCAGAGTGTATCAAGTATACGCCATGTACGACATTGTGTGCGCCGCATGTCCTGAAGGAGCAATAAAATATTTGTATCTATTTTATACGCTGCCAACGACGACGACAGCCAAGTGTATAGGGAAAGTCCCAGTACTAGTACCAGTGGCTGTGCCAGTGCCAGTGCGAATGCGAGTTTGACCTCCTGTAGGTGCTTCGCTACAAATCTGCGCCGGCCATGTAATTACTCAAAAAAACGAACGTAGCAAAGGGCAAAGAGCGCAAAAATTTGTAGGAACATTTTATATATGCATTGGCCTCGACAAAATGGCAATGGCAACGGTCGAAAAAGGCTTTTATCATGTAGGCGGTAAATAGCCGTAAATAAACAGTCCGGCCATATAAAAAAAACAAAAACAACAAACAACAACAACAAAAAGCAAAAGTTAGAGGTAACGATAGAGCAGCAGCAGCAGCAGCAGCAGCAGTAGAAACACAACGGAAGCGGCAGCAAAGAATTGTAGCTGTTGGCCGGCGGGCAAAGCACCCAAAGGCAACAACATCGACGTCATACTACATAGATATCAGTTCTATTGTCATCTCTGCCGCTTACTCTCTCTCTCTCTCTCTCTCCCTCTCTCTCTAACTCTCTCTCTCTGTGTGTCTTACAGACAATTTTTGGTGTTGTCGGCCAAGGTTATCAGTTTTATGACTGTTTGGCCTACAGATTTTTTATATGTTTGCCACATGCTGTGCGCGCAATTTTCCTTTAAGCATTTACCGTTACTGTTTGCCATTTGCCTCTGCCCCGCGTTGCCTTACTTTATTTATGGCTGCTAGAAATTTGCTCGTTTGTCTTTCTTGCTTTCTTTCCGTATTTTTTTTTTTTTTTTTGGGTCATTTTTGTGCCTTGATCTTGACGTTTCGTTTTTACAACATTGCCCAACGAGCTAGCTAAATGTTTTTTTTTTCTCACTCTCTCTCTCTCTCTCTCTCTCTCTATCGCTATCTCTATCTCTGTCTCTTGTCTTTTCTGACTGAGATCAGCCAACACCTGACCCGTTAACCGTTAACCGTTATCCGTCAAACCGCCAAAATTGTGAAGCGTTAACCTTGCCGCCATTTTCATTTTGCATCGCATGCCATAAAATTTTAATACACAAATAAAGTGACTTTAATTATTTAAAAAAAAAATGCGAATGCGAGCAAATGCTTGGCCGCTGTTTTTGTTTTTTTTTTTTGAATTGTGCACGTTGACTTTTACTTTCACACGGCGGGTCTCGTGGTTGTGAAGAGAGACGCATCAAGTATACGCTACGTGTACGCCTGTCTAAATTGCACTTTGCGGTATAATTTCAAGCAAGTCGTAATTAGTTTTTGTTGCTTTTCTTCTACGCTGCTAAACTGTGAGCGAGACGACGAATAAAACAGTGAACAAAAAATAAAAAAAAAACAAAGAATAAAAACAGCAACAGACAGAGAAAGAGATAGAAAGAGAGATAGAGTGAGTGAGTGCGCAAGAGAGAGAAAAATCAGCGGAAAGGCGAAGCCGCATCTTTTGTCAGTTTTGTTGCTGTGATCCTGTGGTCCTGTGGTCCTGCGGTGCTGTGGTCGACAAGCGAAACTTTAAAATGGGTTAATTGCATTGTAAACTAGACGAACAAATGGCAAACAAGTGCCGCACAAAACTGAGCAGCAGCAGCAACAGACAACAACAACAACAACAAAAACATTGAACAACAGCTTTAAATAAATTGCAGTCACTTTGCTTCAGATTCGATATGCTGCTTGCAGTCTGTTTTACAGTATCTACTGCTGCTGCTGCTGCTGCTGCTACTGCTACTGCTACTGCTGCTCATCCTGTCTGCTGCATCATTTAAATTAGCAACAAAAAAAAAAGAAAGTAAAGTTTCGTCAAAGACGACAAAACAAAACAACGGCAGGAGCGCACGAGCTCATTTCATGCCCTACTGCTGCACAGCTAAAAGCGTGGGGCAAGTGGCAAGCATGCAATGACAGTGATGTGTACCGCATCAGCTGCAACTCGAAGTCGAACATGCAAGCAATTGGCTTAACTTCATGCTGCCTCCCCTTTACACTGTTGCCACATGCCCCTTAGGAGTTGACATTGTGTTGTGCGGCAGCTCAACGTAAAATATGTTGCAAGTAAGCAGTGGCAGGCGAACAAATACGTCGGCGTCTAATCGAAATGATTAAAAACGGCGGCAAGCCAACAACATGAGTTGCAAAGAAAAAGCAAAAAGAAAGATAGAGAGTGTGAGAGAGAGTGAGAGAGAGAGAGAGAGGGAAAAGAAATTACTTGAGTTTGCACAAAAGCAAAAGGAAAAAGTTCAAAGTTCAAGTAAAGTGCTTGCCACAAGTTCTTTGCCAAGTCAAAGCTTGCACACTGACACTGTGCAACAATATGGCACGCAGAGCATTTGACTTGAAAAGAGAAGAACAGAGAGAGATGGAGAGAGGAGAGAAGAGACAGAGAGAGAGAGGGGAGAGAGAGAGAGAGAGAGAAAGACAACTGATAGATTATTAAAATTTTCCAAGCGAATGACACAGGTTTCTATGCTATATTTTTGTTTATCAGCGTTTTTTTTTAGCTGTTTAAAGCTGTTACTATATAATGCAATATATATTATATATTTATCAACATTATAGCAAAACATATAAATACGAGCGTTGTTATGTCTATAAAGTTTTCAAAGCACTCGACTTTGCGTTCGAGTTCAAGTGGCAGCCGAGTTCGAGTTCGAGTTTTGAGCTTGAGTCTCACATATTTATATGCATTGCTCTGGCCTTAAGCTTTTGCTGCATGCCACATGCTACAAGCTGCAAAACTGCAATTGCTTGCCTCCCGTCTCTCTCTCTCTCTCTCTCTCTGTATGTGGCATAGTCTATGCTGTCGCTGCTCCCAAGTGTATTGATGTCATGAATAGATGAAATATGAAAATAATTTCTGCATATATTAAAGCATTTGATGTTTGCCTTAACAACGTAACAGTATATTTATACTTGCAACACACACATACAACTGCCACTTGAAGTGGCAGCTAGCCGAGCTAATGCTTAACATTTTTGCTGAAGCAAACATAACTCATCTATTATGTGGCAATCTCTCTCTCTCTCTCTCTCTCTCTCTCATTCTCTTTCTCTTTGCTCTGTGTGTTGTTGTCCTGTGCCTACAGGATTCACTTAGCAATTACAGCTTTATTTATTATGCCAAAATGGATTATCCCTGTGTTAGACCCAAAGGAACGCTGCAATTTCTGCCAGTGCAGCTCATTTTTTTTTCTACTTCATGTTCATGTTACTCTTCTTCTTCTTCTTCTTCTTATTCTTCATCTGCTTCTGCAGTTTGTTGTTGTTCGCATTTTTCATGCTTGCAATACACTTCTATGAGTGTGTGTGTGTGTGTGTGTTGCACACAACTGTACCTGCCTTGCGCCTGTTTGTGTCGTTGTTCGTTCCACTTGTTTGTTCTCAACGTCATCAACGTTCAGCGATGCTTCAAGTGGAAATCTGCAAGAAAACCGCACAGCAGCAAAATCTACGCTGACATACTAAATACATGTCTCTATCTCACTTCTCTCTTTCTCTCTCTCTCTCATTCTCTCTCTGTCTCTCACTCTCTCCCTTTCATTCTGTGTATATACATGTCATGTGTCCATTAGTTTATTTAAGAATCTTGCTGCTGGTCAAATTGCTTGTTTAACCAGCTGCTTGCCTCAAGTCAATTGCAACATCATGTGGCATAAAATAATTAAAATTTTGTCAACATTTTATTATAAACGAATTTTTTTTTTTCAAATAAATAGAAAATAAAATAATAATAATAGAAATTCAATTGAATTGATCGACGTAGCAACAGCAGCAGCAACAGTAGCAGCAACATTTGATTTAAACATTTAATAATTTCCATTTGTTTGCTATTGTTGAAAGGCCGTTGCTTTTGTACGTGTTGCAAGCTGCGACCTGCACTCTTGCCACATGCATAACACGACATTTTGCAAACAAATATTTCAAAGTACACACACACACACACACAAATGCCACACCTCGCAGTCTCCTGCTCCATCAAAAAATAAAAAGAGAAGAAGCCAAACCCAAATCGAGCCAATAAATCAAATCAATAAAATGACAGCATGAAAAATTGCCAACATAAAAACCGCAGTGAAAACCATTATTTCAAATTTGAATTTGAATTTGAACAAAATGACAAAAAAAAAAAAAAAATAAATAATAAAAAAACCAAAAAAACTTGAAATTGTTATTTTGGACAAGCTAAAATCCAAGCCGCATTGAATGACAGTCATCTACATAGAAAAAACGTGCAAGTATTTTATCAAAAATGCAACTGATGTACGTGAATGTTATGCTGCATGAGTCTTTTCTTATAATATATATAGATATACATATATGTAGGACATGGTCAGATGTAAAATATTCAGAAGAAAATGAAAAATTATTTTCGAAACGTAAAAATTGCTTCATGGCGTGCTATGAATGCTGAAAAAAAAAATATTATAAAATATTGTATAAAATATTATTTAAATATTTATACATAAAGTATGCAGAATATAGACTGATAATCGGGAACTTTGCTGTGTATAATAATAAAGTGAAAAATATATAAAATATTATTACAAAAAAAAAAAAAAAAAATATAAATAAAAACCAAATTAAAAGTTGAAAGACAAAAACAAAACATATCAAGATATTGAATATTTTTCTATGGCAAATATTTAGACAATCTTTTTGCTGCCATATAATATTTAGTATATAACGTTCATATAAAACTAATAATTTTTTTTTTTTTTTTTGCTCAATAAATCAAGCTATAAATAATTGCTTATAGACATAAGACTCTCTCTTTTTCTCTTGCATTACCATAAAAAATATTTACAGGGTATACAAACACAATGACAAAGCAATAATAATAATAGAACAATGGGAACAAACACAAGCTACAAAAAAAAAAAAAAAATAGAATTAGAAAAAAAAAGAAGCAGAGAAGTAGCGAGAAAAAAATTCACATGGCAACCTTTCAACACCTACAAATAAATAAATGTGGAAGTAAATATTGTAAACAACAAAGCAGCAGCAGTAGCAGTAGCAGCAACAGCAGCAGCAGCAGCAGCAGCAGGAGGCAAAAGCAAACAGACACAAAATTAGTGAACAGACAAAATGGGGGCAAAAACAGAAGATGGAAAAAAAATATAATGGAACAAGCAGAGCAAAGCAAACGAAGGGGGTAAACTGCCCCACGCACACACATACACACATAGACACAAACATAACAGTCAGTGCAAAAAGTAGACGCACGTATGTAACAAATAAAACGTTGACAGTGTCATAAAGCCGATGGCATGGCATCGCATGGTGGCAAATGGGCAATGGGTGAAAATCAGATTGAATAGAAATCCTTAGATGACATAAAAAAAAAGAAAATAAAAATAATAATATGAAAGAGAGAGAAAATTCGTGCGAAATGAAATACTCGAATATATATATATATATATATATATATATCTATGAAAATAGCAAAACGAAAGGATTCCACGGCGTATTAGTTATATTTTTCGAGTGTGTGTCACTTGTCATTTCGTTGATGTTGGCTGAAATGAGAAGCAAGGGAACTTGTACCACAATGGACACAGTGTGCGGTGGAGTAAAGAAATGGCATATAACATGTGCAAACAAAGCCAAGTCAAGCCGACACAACAACAACAACAGCAACAGCTACGATAGCAGAGAAAAGAACAACAACAGCTGCCATTGGCCTCACACGTTAAGCCAACAATGGCAATCATAATACGTTATTGGCAATATTGATTGCCGGCATTAGCCATCGCACAGCGGTGTTGCCTGCTCAACAATCTGCCACAACAACAATAACAACAGACCCGCAGAGACACAGTTGCCACATATATTTCACGTGCCACATTGAGATCTCATTGAGCTTAAGCTTAAAGCAATTTCACTTAAAGTTTTAGCAGCTATTTATTTGTAATATGCTTAGACTTTTTTTATATATGCGATAGTTTTGCGATAGTATCTGCGATATATGCTAAAAGTTAACAATACAATTAATCAAGCTACTAAACAAATTTCAAAGTTATATCTATGTAGAAAGAAAAAAACACCTGCTGCTTTTACTTTTGTGACTGGCAAAATCAATTGCAGGCCATCATCATCATCATCATTAAGCGAAAAGACAGACAAATAGTTGAAAAGAGACTATGGTAAATCGTATTTATTGATTAGCATAAACTGTGCAGACATTAACAAACAAGGAAAGTCAAGTAACTGTCATTAGAATGTCAACGCAATGAGGGGCAGCAGGCAGCAGGCAGCCCAATGAGACAACTGACAGACAAGAAGACAAAAAAGACAAACAGACAAACAGACAGACAAGTGAAATAAACCGACTTCATATAGCTGAACTGATGGACAGCTCAAACAGTCTGCTATTGACCAAAAAAAAGCTTGTCGACTTGCTGCCTCTGCTGTCTCTGCTTCTCCTACTACTACTGCTACTATAGTTACACGGATGTCTTACTCATTAATTTCCGTGACGGGCTTTGTGTATCTATGTATATGTGAACAAGTTCATTTCATTTCGCAATTTAATACAAAAAGTCATTTAATGTGAGAAGCAAGCAACAAGCAACAAGAAAGAGAAAAGAGAGAGAGAGAGAGAAACACTGTGAGAAAAATGTAGGAAATTTAAGCCAAGTTGACTGGCATGGCACTTGACCTGCGTAGACATCGCAATAACCGCGCAACTGTCACACCTGACAGCGTAAATTGTTTAGACGGTACGTAGATCTAAGGGTCATGCCAACCCGCACTTCCACACTCTCTCTCTCTCCCTCTCTCTCTCTCCGTCTCTCTCAGTCACCTTTTTGTTTGCCAGGCCAAGACAGCTCGAGACCAAAGTACACGATATTAGTGACAGTTGACAAATTGCTTATGCAAAGTTAACGTTCAACGTTCAACTTGATGAACAATTTGTAGATATGTATGTCCAGCAGTCACAGTAGCCGTAACATATATATATATATATATATATATATATATATATATATCTATTGAATTTGATATATCTATTTAAGCGAATGCGACAAAGATATAACAGCAACAACAACAACAACAGCAACAACAAATTCAATTCAATTTCCACCAGTTTTACTTTCTCTCATCGCGATATCGAAATAAATTTCGTTTACTTTATCGATAAAGTTTTTGCATTGCCAGCGGCCAAAAAAAAACACAATATTGTAAAATATTTTGTTAGAATATGAGTTAAAGTTTGTTTCCTTTTTATTTTTAGGTTTTTTTTTTTAGGCGGCAACTTAGAAAATTTACATAAAACAAAGTTCAAGCATAAATATAGAAATTCTCTATAGGTAAAATCTGCTTTATATAACAGATGATATGAATTATACGCAGTGTGAAATTTGCATAATTCTTTAAATTTTCAGTTAAAGAAAACTCTTGGTAATTTGATACTTTATGTTCCTCATATTAGATATATAGAAAATCATTGGCTTACATAGAACGTTAATAGCTTTAACCACCGATACTCTGAGTAAGTTTTGTGGCAATGGGAGCAAGTATTGTTGCAAACATGCAAACATCTAATTAGCCAGCGAGTAGCTTGCTACTACATGTGGCAAGACTTGGAGCTAGTAGTAGGAAAAGTAGGCGGCCGTGGTTTTAGGTGGGCGCGCACACGGTAATTGAAAATTCCTGTCATGAAATTTCAATTGCAGCCAAAGCTGCGTTGAGCAGAGAGCTACTGCTCTGCTCTGCTCTGCTCTGTCATGGCAAGGCATAAAGTGGGCGTGTAGCATTGAGGCTTATTATTCAAGTGAAGCAGCGGATAGCAGAGGCAGTGGAAGACTTGGGCTTGCAGCTCGCATGCCTTGTGTCTGATGAATTCACTTCCTTTGAATGCGTTGGCAGCAAAACTTTGTGCTTTCTGTTCTGACTTTGTCCTGGTTGTCAGCGGCACTTGTTAAATGCCTGCCCCGTTTGCCTCTTTCCCTACACTTGTCCATGGCCATAGCCACTGCCTCTTCCTGCTACTGCTGCTGCTGTTGCTGCTTTGCCGTTTGCCTTTTCCTTTTCTTTCAGTAGTTTTCATAAACTTCAAGGAATGTGCGTGTATGAGAGTGTGCGTGTATGTGTGTGTGTGCGGCACAAAAGCTGTTGCTTACTTTTCTGCTTAGACGTTGGCTGGCTAAATGCTTTAGCCCGCAGGGGATTGAGGCGTTAGACATAAGGGAGTGCGAGCGCCAAAACGACGACGCCAAGGACCTTTAGCACAATGCATGGGTGTTGCCTTCATCTAATACAACAGCCATAGTATGTAGTGTGTGTAGTTGTGTGTAGTGTGCAAGTAAAGTTTTTCTTTAGCTTTTTTTTTTTTGAATTTCTTTAGCCTTATGTTGCGCCTTTGCTTGCTGTGTGCTGTTGCCTTCTTTTATTTATTTTTTTTTTCTGTTCTTTCTTTTCGTTTTTGCTTTCAAACCGTTGACTTCCTTTGCGGCTATTAACTATAATTACCACATTAAACGCCAAAGTGTCTTAATATTCAATTATAAGTTTGTTTTTTTTTTTCTTTCTTTTTTTCCTTTCTATTTTTTTTTTTTTTGCCTTCTTCTCTATTTGGTTTTGCCAATACATTTATGCGTGTTTTGTTGCTCTTTGCGGTTTCCCTGCTATTGGAAAACTTTTACTCTGATATGTATTTCCAGCTGAGTTTTACTTCTTTTTTTCGTGTCTTTATTATTTCTGTGAGTGTGTGTGTGTGTTGGCGGCAGTTTCTCCTTTATGATGCTTGAGTGCGTACAAATTATAACACTAAATAGTACGCTTAATGTTTTCGATTGCCTTTGATATTGTGGGAAAAAAGTTCTAAGAAACGAATATTGCCGGCGGAACAATAATAACATATATTCGATAGTCAAGTTTATTGATCGCTCGACAATGAGAAGGAGCAAGCGTTGCAAATAAAATGAAATAAATTGTATTTATTGCTTTAATGAAAGTTGCCACAACAACAAGAGCAGCAACAACACCAACAACAGTTGCACAATACATTTTGCAAATATTGCTAATGAAATTACGAGCAATATAGAGGCACAACTGAGTTTCTAATAAGCACCTGGTGCAGTCATCAGGTAAATGCAATTGTAACGCATAGAAACCAAACCTTTGCCCTTCCCTACTCTCAATATGCTGTAACTTCATTGGCTTTTCGCTTCCCCTTTGCGTTTCCCTCTTCAATAAACTAATGAAAGCTGATAAAGTCAACAGCAGCAACAGCAACAGCAACAGCAGCAGCAGCAGCAACAGCAGCCGCTTTCCATTTGCTCGCAACTTCAGAATTTTAATTAACGAATCGTAAAGCGCTAATTTTGCATATTAATAAACACACACGACATACATAATACTATACACAGCACGATACAAGGATAGCGAGCAGTAAGCAAACAAGGACATAACATAGACGCGACATTAGGCGAGCCTTGGACTGTGCCTGTGTCTGTGACTGTAACTGTAACTGTAACTGTGTCTCGTACTCGCTTGTACATTGAGCGACATAAATATATATATATACATATGTATGTATGTATGTATGGACATGCTCGTTCATGCTTGCTATACTGAAGCTGAACACGGTGTGGCACGCACAACACTGGGGCAATAAATAAAGTGACATAGCATACAGAAAACTCAACTCTCTGGGAATTTAAGTAGTTCAAATTAATTTCAATTCAAGTCGCACATGACAAAAAAAAGCAAGCCTTGCCCCATACAGCAGCAGTAGCAGCAGCAGTAGGTGATGGCAAGCGATACAACAAAATTCTGGTGAGTAGAGGGTGGCGGGTAGTGGGAGTAGGTGCCTGCCTTAGAAACAGAATGTCAGGCAGTTTTGTCATAACTAACTGAAACAACTAATTAGATTATTTATTTATGTTCATTTCGTTTGTTAAGTTAAGTTATAAATAAATTTTAAGTGTATGCCAAAAATATCTAATTAACTTAATTATAGTATTTTATTTTTTTTTATTGTATATTTTTTATTGTATATATGTATATTTTACTTTAATACTTAAATAAATAAATTAAATAATTTGTATGCTTAAATTTCTGGATTTATAAAAAAATTAAAAAAAAAAATATTTCATATTTTTATTTCATTTTTACTATTCATTTTTTATAAATATAAATATAATATATTTAAAAAAAAAATTAAAATTCAGAGTAAATAAAATTTTATAAAATATTAAAATAAATATTTAGCAAATTATTTCATAATTTTATTTTATTTTTATTAACAAATTTTTTGTGATTATTTTTAAAAAATAATTGTTATTATTCAAATTAAAGTATAATAAAATAAAGTTAAAAAATTTATAAATAATAATTTTATACAAATATATAAATATTTTTAATCAACCTTTTAATTTTAATATTTTTTTACCAACAATTTTTAATACTTATTTTTTTCAATTTTTTCATATAATTAATTTTGATTAATTTTTTGTTATTAATATTATATTAAAATTAAAATTTTCAAATGTCAAACTTTTAACTTAAATTTAGTCAGTTGGAAATTTAAATTTTGGTTTCGCTTCCAACACATCTCAGCTTCCAGTCACCAAATACTAAACTTACTGTCTCTCTCTCTCTCACACACTTATTGCCCCCTCTTCAAAATTTTGAACAGTGTCTCAGCTTACAAAATCTTAAAGATATCTGCCCACAGCTTACTTTCACACACACACACAGAGAGAGAGAGAGAGAGAGAAAGAGAGAGATATTACACCCGCTGTGTGTGTACAAATTAAAGCTTAAGCAAAACCCTTTCTCTAATTTCGCTGGCAGCAACAGTGACAGCGTAAGAAACGTGCACGAACTTCCTTAAGCTACTGTAGTAATTAACGCTTGTTATGAAAATTCCTTTACTTCCCCAAGGCTAATTTAGTTTATTATCTTGCTGTGACATCTAACTAAACTAACTTCGTTACGTTCCTGATGATTTTTCTGTGGCATTCGATATTTGCCACCCCAGCGACACCAAAAAAAAAAACCTAGAAGAAAATAAAAAATAGGAAAAATGAATTACAAAATAAGTAAATTAGACTATTAAAATACCATCACCCATCGTCATAATCATCATCATCATTTCAAACAGTTTTAGCTCATGGCAAAATTCATCAAATTTCTCACACTCAGTGTTCTTCGCGTCTATCTGTCTCTTTGTCTGTTTGTCTCCAAAAGATTTAAGCCGCAAAACACATTTAATTTGCCTTAACTCAAACTTCTATGAAATGTGTTGGCATTTTGCAGTCAAATTTCTCAATTTCGTCAAGCTAATGTAAAATTTCAAAGAGCATTTCAAAGTTATTATCGCATACTGAGCCTTGAAGGCACATTGAATTACATTGAGTATGACTCAAACTCCTACAGAGAAAATGCGCTTAAACGATTCACAAATACTTAGAAATCCCTTACACTTCAACGCCTACGTATGATGCCTCTGTGTATATATATATGTGTGTGTGTGTGTGTGTCTTTAATTCTATGCGTACACAATTTTCACACCTTATAGCAAAATAGACAAGTTAAGCAAGATCAAAGCGACGCATTTAGTCAAATATAACACGCAGACACGAATGAGATGAAGCTGAAGAAGTTGATGGAAAAAATAGCTAAATCCTCGCTTCTTCTTAGAATTTGAAATCTAAGAATAGAATACGATTTTCTTTCTTTTCTTCTATTTTTTTTTTCTGTTCTCTTCTCTTCTATTTTTTTTTTTTTTTTTTTTTTTAACATTGTTTCTTATTTTTTTTTTATTGTTTGTTATGTGTTGCTGCTCTAGTGCTTTTCCTTTTGGCATCAGCAACAGAAATTGTTTTCTGTCTGATTGAGGTTTTTTTTTTTCTTCACAACTTGAAGTTGATTTTTCATTACTGGGCCTAGGTCATTGTATGAAAGTATCAAAAGCATCATGAGTGCCACACAATTGTTGCTTGACTCTCTCTCTCTCTCTCTCTCTGTATATGTGTGTCTTATACTTTCAATAGTTGCACATGAAAGCTTATAACGTTTGAAATGTACATGTACATTTTTCTATTAGCAATTTCATATATGGCTTCGATTTAGCTTTTGTTAATGTTAACCTTTAGCTATAGCTATAGCTAATTTAAAGACTTCTTTTCGCTTCTCTTTTCTCTCTCTTCGCTTCGCTTCTCTTCTCTTTCTCTTTTTGAAAAGTGCAAAAAACTCTTTTCATAGAATTTTTGTAATCTAACATTTGATATACTCTATACTCTTGACTTTGAGTGTGAATATTTTTAATGCTTGAATTTAATACGATTTCAAAATCCTTAATCTTTATAACTTGCAGCTATAGCTGGCAGAGACAGTCAAAAAATTTGAGTTAAATTTCATGTAATCAAGATTGAAAACTTTGCGTTGAGATCTTAATATGCTTTACAAAAGAGTATTAAAACTTCGCCAAAGGGTTTTACTCTTCCTTTCATTTTTTTTTCATTCCTTTTTTTCTATTTTTTTTTTTTTTTTTTTTGTTCTTGTTTTTATTACATAATGGTTTTTATTTCCCAGAATAATAATGGCACAGAAAAGGTAAGCACACAATTGTGGGCAACTCTACTCGCACTCTACTTCTATCTCTCTCTTTCTCTATTGCTATTTCTCTTACTCTGGTTGAGCCCTTTTTTTTCCCCAATGCTTTTGTATGCCAACCTTAAAGTTCGACAATGGCAGAAAAATCTGTTGAGAAAAAAAAGGAAGAAAAAAAAAAGAATGAGTAGCAAAAAGGTCGAATGGCAGCCATTTAGGCTACTTGTTAACATCTCTCTCTCTCTCTCTCTCTAACGTTCAACTTTCTGTTGTGGGAGCAAAACAAAAAAAAGAAGAAAATAATCTAAATGCAAACAAAACTATTTCATGACGATTCATACGCAGCAAGCAGCAACAATGCGACGACATTCAACAACAAAAGCCGACGAATACAAAATAGTTGTAATAAATTAAAGCTTGCTATGAAACAGAAGGAAAACAACAACAACAACAACAATCAACACAGAGAGAGAGAGAGAGAAAGTAAAAAAAAATTGCATTTATTCTTAGCAAATTTACATATTTATATTTGTACATTTTAAAATGTAAATAAAACGGCAACAGCAACAACAACAACAACAGCAGCAGCAGCAGCAGCAGCAAGCGAAAAATGTCTTAAGCTGACAAAGCAGCAAAACATTTACAACAATAACAAGAAGAATCAAGCAAAAGAGTTTCGTTTCGGTGGCTTCTACAAACACTTTAAGGGCAAGTTTAACGAAGACAAAGGAGTAAAGCATCTTGCCAGCCAGCATCAAGCCTGCCAATCCGTCAGCCTGTCGTTGACTGAAATATATGTGTGTGTAAGACTGTATGTATATATATATATATATGTGTGTGTGTGTGTGTAAGGCTAAAGTAATCCTGGCAAAAGATTCGTTTGCGTTTTATGTATTACCAGCAAAGTTTTTTGAATGAATCAACGCTGAAAGTTCCCACAAAAAAAAAAAAAAGCGAAAGAGAAAGAGCGATGGAAGCAAGCAAGAGACAGGCTGGCTGCCAGCTGACGAGAAACGCGTAATTAGTCGAAAGCGAAACGAAACTTGACTAAAGCCATGAAAAATTACTTCAAATTGGGCGTGAAAATGGCGCAGAGCAGCAACAATAGTAGCAAAATGTTCTAAGAGCAGTAAAAGCTGCAGGCAGATAAATGAATAGAAATATCATTTTTTTTCTTCTATTTTTTATTTTTTATTAAATGCCACACTTGCAACCTGCCGCACCCAAAAAAAGGTCATTAGTCAAGGCAAACAATGAGTGGTAAGAAAATAAAAAAACTTGAGCAAAAATCAAGTAAATATCAAAAGGAAATTATTAAATTACAAAATGTAAATGAAATTTGATTTATTTTTACTTTAATTTAGTTTTAATTAAATGTTGACATAATAATTCACAAAGCAAATGAATTCTTTAACTAACATTTTAAATATGCTTTGTAAATGTATCTTGAGAAAAATTAATTTTATAAATTTTATTAAATTTGTAGAAAATATTGAAAAATAATTTAAATCAAATTTATATGTAAACATAATTTCTTTTGACTTGACAAGCAACACAAGTGACTAAATATATAATATATAGATATATATGTATATTTTCTGTCAAGAATTTAATAATGACAACAAAGTATCTGGTTTGGACATGCTGAGGGTTGCCTAGCAGCAGCAGCAGCATCAACGACAAACAGCGACAACAGCAATGGCAGTGGAATAACGTCTAGAGGCGTGTCTATGAAGTAAAGCCGCAGCATATGAGTTGCAAAATGAGCAGGGAGTCGGTAGACAGACCGAGAGACACACACATACACACAGACAGACAGACAGACAGATAAAGAGAGAGTGCGACAGACAAGAGTCAACAGAAAATTTAATTAAAAACTTTATAACAACTACAGATGAGCTGCTGCTGCTCAGCTGAGACCGAAGCCGCCGCCACCATCGCCGCCTTCAAAAATTATATACAAAATATTCTATGTATATAATTTGTAGTCGAAACATTTTTTGAGTAAAACATGCATCCGTTGCACTAGCAATGCACTCTCTTCCATTTCCACATCCTCTTCAACAAAATTTCTGCTATTCTACATTTTTCTTCTTCGACGAGTTTTGTCAAGAAACTTGCATGGCGCACGTGAGCATTCGACTCAATGAGCTATAAACTTGCATTTACAGTTAAATTTTGATAAAAGAATGTATATATGTATGTATATATATATGTAAATGCAAGAAAAGCATTGAAGGTAAAGTTAAAGAAGAAGAAGAAGCAGAAAAGCAAGATGAAAACTAGCTATGAATTTCTAAATAAATAAAATATTTGTAACAAATTTCCAAAAGGACATTGAGTCAGCAGCTGGACAAAAAAAAAAAATTATAAATTCAAATGAAATTCATGGAAATTTGTTAAACAGTTTTAGCTGAACTAAATATAGATAGATATTCGAGTATGTATATCTCCTACTACAGCAGATTTAAGAGTTCTGAGTTTGAAAACTGCAATAAGCTTAAAATGAACTTCTTAAGCTTTGATATATTTAATACAATTTTTTATAAATATATTTTTTTTGCAAATATTAAAACTTGAAATCAATCAGGCGAATGCAACAAATGTCCAAATATATACAACACAAATCATGTGTATATAATGCATTACTAAGAATATGAATCCAGACAAAATTCAACGAAAAGATTGTTTTCTATATATGTATATGTTGTCTATGTAGTCTTTGTCTATAGTCGTGTTTGTATATAAAAGTATGTATGAAAAAGTATTTCAAGCTTGAATTCGTGGAGCAACAACTTAACAAGAAGATTATTATTTTTATTATCATTAACATAAATATGCATGCAGGTTTATTATAAGCATTAAAATTGTTGAAAGCTTAATTAACTTCAGATTACCTCAGGTATAGCATAAATTAAGTATATATACTATAATATATATATTTAATTTATGCTATATCTAATAAACGGTAACTGAAGTTAATTAAGCTTTCTTAATGCTTATAATAAACCTGCATGCATATTTATGTTAATGATAATAAAAATAATAATCTTCTTGTTAAGTTGTTGCTCCACGAATTCAAGCTTGAAATACTTTTTCATACATACTTTTATATACAAACAGGACTATAGACAAAGACTACATAGACAACATATATATAGAAAAAAATCTTTTCCTTGAATTTTGTCTGGATTCATATTCTTAGTAATGCATTATATACACATGATTTGTGTTGTATATATTTGGACATTTGTTGCATTCGCCTGATTGATTTCAAGTTTTAATATTTATTTGTTAAAAAAATATATTTATAAAAAATTGTATTAAATATATCAAAGCTTAAGAAGTTCATTCTAAGCTTATTGCAGCTTTTCAAACTCAGAACTCTTAAATCTGCCGTAGTAGGGGATATACATACTCGAATATCTATCTATATTTAGTTCAGCTAAAACTGTTTAACAAATTTCCATGAATTTCATTTGAATTTATAATTTTTTTTTTTTTGTCCAGCTGCTGACTCAATGTCCTTTTGGAAATTTGTTACAAATATTTTATTTATTTAGAAATTCATAGCTAGTTTTCATCTTGCTTTTCTGCTTCTTCTTCTTCTTTAACTTTACCTTCAATGCTTTTCTTGCATTTACATATATATATACATACATATATACATTCTTTTATCAAAATTTAACTGTAAATGCAAGTTTATAGCTCATTGAGTCGAATGCTCACGTGCGCCATGCAAGTTTCTTGACAAAACTCGTCGAAGAAGAAAAATGTAGAATAGCAGAAATTTTGTTGAAGAGGATGTGGAAATGGAAGAGAGTGCATTGCTAGTGCAACGGATGCATGTTTTACTCAAAAAATGTTTCGACTACAAATTATATACATAGAATATTTTGTATATAATTTTTGAAGGCGGCGATGGTGGCGGCGGCTTCGGTCTCAGCTGAGCAGCAGCAGCTCATCTGTAGTTGTTATAAAGTTTTTAATTAAATTTTCTGTTGACTCTTGTCTGTCGCACTCTCTCTTTATCTGTCTGTCTGTCTGTCTGTGTGTATGTGTGTGTGTCTCTCGGTCTGTCTACATTTCCGTAGTATGTCAGTCCCTGCTCATTTTGCAACTCATATGCTGCGGCTTTACTTCATAGACACGCCTCTAGACGTTTTTCCACTGCCATTGCTGTTGTCGCTGTTTGTCGTTGATGCTGCTGCTGCTGCTAGGCAACCCTCAGCATGTCCAAACCAGATACTTTGCTGTCATTATTAAATTCTTGACAGAAAATATACATATATATCTATATATTATATATTTAGTCACTTGTGTTGCTTGTCAAGTCAAAAGAAATTATGTTTACATATAAATTTGATTTAAATTATTTTTCAATATTTTCTACAAATTTAATAAAATTTATAAAATTAATTTTTCTCAAGATACATTTACAAAGCATATTTAAAATGTTAGTTAAAGAATTCATTTGCTTTGTGAATTATTATGTCAACATTTAATTAAAACTAAATTAAAGTAAAAATAAATCAAATTTCATTTACATTTTGTAATTTAATAATTTCCTTTTGATATTTACTTGATTTTTGCTCAAGTTTTTTTATTTTCTTACCACTCATTGTTTGCCTTGACTAATGACCTTTTTTTGGGTGCGGCAGGTTGCAAGTGTGGCATTTAATAAAAAATAAAAAATAGAAGAAAAAAAATGATATTTCTATTCATTTATCTGCCTGCAGCTTTTACTGCTCTTAGAACATTTTGCTACTATTCTTGATTTTTTGTTATTGTTGTAAATGTTTTGCTGCTTTGTCAGCTTAAGACATTTTTCGCTACGCTGCTGCTGCTGCTGCTGCTGTTGTTGTTGTTGTTGCTGTTGCCGTTTTATTTACATTTTAAAATGTACAAATATAAATATGTAAATTTGCTAAGAATAAATGCAATTTTTTTTTACTTTCTCTCTCTCTCTCTCTGTGTTGATTGTTGTTGTTGTTGTTGTTTTCCCTTCTGTTGCATGAGCGAGCTTTAATTTATTACAACTATTTTGTATTCGTCGGCTTTTGTTGTTGAATGTCGTCGCATTGTTGCTGCTTGCTGCGTATGAATCGTCATGAAATAGTTTTGTTTGCATTTAGATTATTTTCTTCTTTTTTTTGTTTTGCTCCCACAACAGAAAGTTGAACGTTAGAGAGAGAGAGAGAGAGAGATGTTAACAAGTAGCCTAAATGGCTGCCATTCGACCTTTTTGCTACTCATTCTTTTTTTTTTCTTCCTTTTTTTTCTCAACAGATTTTTCTGCCATTGTCGAACTTTAAGGTTGGCATACAAAAGCATTGGGGAAAAAAAAGGGCTCAACCAGAGTAAGAGAAATAGCAATAGAGAAAGAGAGAGATAGAAGTAGAGTGCGAGTAGAGTTGCCCACAATTGTGTGCTTACCTTTTCTGTGCCATTATTATTCTGGGAAATAAAAACCATTATGTAATAAAAACAAGAACAAAAAAAAAAAAAAAAAAAAATAGAAAAAAAGGAATGAAAAAAAAATGAAAGGAAGAGTAAAACCCTTTGGCGAAGTTTTAATACTCTTTTGTAAAGCATATTAAGATCTCAACGCAAAGTTTTCAATCTTGATTACATGAAATTTAACTCAAATTTTTTGACTGTCTCTGCCAGCTATAGCTGCAAGTTATAAAGATTAAGGATTTTCAAATCGTATTAAATTCAAGCATTAAAAATATTCACACTCAAAGTCAAGAGTATAGAGTATATCAAATGTTAGATTACAAAAATTCTATGAAAAGAGTTTTTTGCACTTTTCAAAAAGAGAAAGAGAAGAGAAGCGAAGCGAAGAGAGAGAAAAGAGAAGCGAAAAGAAGTCTTTAAATTAGCTATAGCTATAGCTAAAGGTTAACATTAACAAAAGCTAAATCGAAGCCATATATGAAATTGCTAATAGAAAAATGTACATGTACATTTCAAACGTTATAAGCTTTCATGTGCAACTATTGAAAGTATAAGACACACACACACACATACACAGAGAGAGAGAGAGTCAAGCAACAATTGCGTGGCACTCATGATGCTTTTGATACTTTCATACAATGACCTAGGCCCAGTAATGAAAAATCAACTTCAAGTTGTGAAGAAAAAAAAAAACCTCAATCAGACAGAAAACAATTTCTGTTGCTGATGCCAAAAGGAAAAGCACTAGAGCAGCAACACATAACAAACAATAAAAAAAAAAAATAAGAAACAATGTAAAAAAAAAAAAAAAAAAAAAAAATGGAAGAGAACAGAAGAGAACAGAAAAAAAAATAGAAGAAAAGAAAGAAAATCGTATTCTATTCTTAGATTTCAAATTCTAAGAAGAAGCGAGGATTTAGCTATTTTTTCCATCAACTTCTTCAGCTTCATCTCATTCGTGTCTGCGTGTTATATTTGACTAAATGCGTCGCTTTGATCTTGCTTAACTTGTCTATTTTGCTATAAGGTGTGAAAATTGTGTACGCATAGAATTAAAGACACACACACACACACATATATGTACACAGAGACATCATACGTAGGCGTTGAAGTGTAAGGGATTTCTAAGTATTTGTGAATCGTTTAAGCGCATTTTCTCTGTAGGAGTTTGAGTCATACTCAATGTAATTCAATGTGCCTTCAAGGCTCAGTATGCGATAATAACTTTGAAATGCTCTTTGAAATTTTACATTAGCTTGACGAAATTGAGAAATTTGACTGCAAAATGCCAACACATTTCATAGAAGTTTGAGTTAAGGCAAATTAAATGTGTTTTGCGGCTTAAATCTTTTGGAGACAAACAGACAAAGAGACAGATAGACGCGAAGAACACTGAGTGTGAGAAATTTGATGAATTTTGCCATGAGCTAAAACTGTTTGAAATGATGATGATGATTATGACGATGGGTGATGGTATTTTAATAGTCTAATTTACTTATTTTGTAATTCATTTTTCCTATTTTTTATTTTCTTCTAGGTTTTTTTTTTGGTGTCGCTGGGGTGGCAAATATCGAATGCCACAGAAAAATCATCAGGAGCGTAACGAAGTTAGTTTAGTTAGATGTCACAGCAAGATAATAAACTAAATTAGCCTTGGGGAAGTAAAGGAATTTTCATAACAAGCGTTAATTACTACAGTAGCTTAAGGAAGTTCGTGCACGTTTCTTACGCTGTCACTGTTGCTGCCAGCGAAATTAGAGAAAGGGTTTTGCTTAAGCTTTAATTTGTACACACACAGCGGGTGTAATATCTCTCTCTTTCTCTCTCTCTCTCTCTCTCTGTGTGTGTGTGTGAAAGTAAGCTGTGGGCAGATATCTTTAAGATTTTGTAAGCTGAGACACTGTTCAAAATTTTGAAGAGGGGGCAATAAGTGTGTGAGAGAGAGAGAGACAGTAAGTTTAGTATTTGGTGACTGGAAGCTGAGATGTGTTGGAAGCGAAACCAAAATTTAAATTTCCAACTGACTAAATTTAAGTTAAAAGTTTGACATTTAAAAATTTTAATTTTAATATAATATTAATAATAAAAAATTAATCAAAATTAATTATATGAAAAAATTGAAAAAAAATAAGTATTAAAAATTGTTGGTAAAAAAAAATATTAAAATTAAAAAGTAGATTAAAAATATTTATATATTTGTATAAAATTATTATTTATAAATTTTTTAACTTTATTTTATTATACTTCAATTTGAATAATAACAATTATTTTTTAAATTTAAACTAAAAAAATAATCACAAAAAAATTGGTAATAAAAATAAAATAAAATTATGAAATAATTTGCTAAATATTTATTTTAATATTTTATAAAATTTTATTTACTCTGAATTTAAATTTTTTTATAAATATATTATATTTATATTTATAAAAAATGAATAGTAAAAATGAAATAAAAATATGAAATATTTTTTTTTTTAATTTTTTATAAATCCAGAAATTTAAGCATACAAATTATTTAATTTATTTATTTAAGTATTAAAGTAAAATATACATATATACAATAAATAATATATATACAATACAATAAAAAAAAATAAAATACTATAATTAAGTTAATTAGATATTTTTGGCATACACTTAAAATTTATTTATAACTTAACTTAACAAACGAAATGAACATAAATAAATAATCTAATTAGTTGTTTCAGTTAGTTATGACAAAACTGCCTGACATTCTGTTTCTATGGCAGGCACCTACTCCCACTAGCCGCCACCCTCTACTCGCCAGAATTTTGTTGTATCGCTTGCCATCACCTACTGCTGCTGCTACTGCTGCTGTATGGGGCAAGGCTTGCTTTTTTTTGTCATGTGCGACTTGAATTGAAATTAATTTGAACTACTTAAATTCCCAGAGAGTTGAGTTTTCTGTATGCTATGTCACTTTATTTATTGCCCCAGTGTTGTGCGTGCCACACCGTGTTCAGCTTCAGTATGGCAAGCATGAACGAGCATGTCCATACATACATACATACATATGTATATATATATATTTATGTCGCTCAATGCACAAGCGAGTACGAGACACAGTTACAGTTACAGTTACAGTCACAGACACAGGCACAGTCCAAGGCTCGCCTAATGTCGCGTCTATGTTATGTCCTTGTTTGCTTACTGCTCGCTATCCTTGTATCGTGCTGTGTATAGTATTATGTATGTCGTGTGTGTTTATTAATATGCAAAATTAGCGCTTTACGATTCGTTAATTAAAATTCTGAAGTTGCGAGCAAATGGAAAGCGGCTGCTGTTGCTGCTGTTGACTTTATCAGCTTTCATTAGTTTATTGAAGAGGGAAACGCAAAGGGGAAGCGAAAAGCCAATGAAGTTACAGCATATTGAGAGTAGGGAAGGGCAAAGGTTTGGTTTCTATGCGTTACAATTGCATTTACCTGATGACTGCACCAGGTGCTTATTAGAAACTCAGTTGTGCCTCTATATTGCTCGTAATTTCATTAGCAATATTTGCAAAATGTATTGTGCAACTGTTGTTGTGTGTTGTTGTTGCTCTTGTTGTTGTGGCAACTTTCATTAAAGCAATAAATATAATTTATTTCATTTTATTTGCAACGCTTGCTCCTTCTCATTGTCGAACGATCAATAAACTTGACTATCGAATATATGTTATTATTGTTGTTGTTATTGTTCCGCCGGCAATATTCGTTTCTTAGAACTTTTTTCCCACAATATCAAAGGCAATCGAAAACATTAAGCGTACTATTTAGTGTTATAATTTGTACGCACTCAAGCATCATAAAGGAGAAACTGCCGCCAACACACACACACACTCACAGAAATAATAAAGACACGAAAAAAAGAAGTAAAACTCAGCTGGAAATACATATCAGAGTAAAAGTTTTCCAATAGCAGGGAAACCGCAAAGAGCAACAAAACACGCATAAATGTATTGGCAAAACCAAATAGAGAAGAAGGCAAAAAAAAAAAAAAATAGAAAGGAAAAAAAGAAAGAAAAAAAAAACAAACTTATAATTGAATATTAAGACACTTTGGCGTTTAATGTGGTAATTATAGTTAATAGCCGCAAAGGAAGTCAACGGTTTGAAAGCAAAAACGAAAAGAAAGAAGAAAAAAAAAATAAATAAAAGAAGGCAACAGCACACAGCAAGCAAAGGCGCAACATAAGGCTAAAGAAATTCAAAAAAAAAAAAAAAAAAGCTAAAGAAAAACTTTACTTGCACACTACACACAACTACACACACTACATACTATGGCTGTTGTATTAGATGAAGGCAACACCCATGCATTGTGCTAAAGGTCCTTGGCGTCGTCGTTTTGGCGCTCGCACTCCCTTATGTCTAACGCCTCAATCCCCTGCGGGCTAAAGCATTTAGCCAGCCAACGTCTAAGCAGAAAAGTAAGCAACAGCTTTTGTGCCGCACACACACACATACACGCACACTCTCATACACGCACATTCCTTGAAGTTTATGAAAACTACTGAAAGAAAAGGAAAAGGCAAACGGCAAAGCAGCAACAGCAGCAGCAGTAGCAGGAAGAGGCAGTGGCTATGGCCATGGACAAGTGTAGGGAAAGAGGAAAACGGGGCAGGGTAGACGACACAACAGACAAAGTTCAGACGAAGCTTTGCTCCAAGGAAGATGAATTCATCAGACACAAGGCATGCGAGCTGCAAGCCTAAGTCTTCCACTGCCTCTGCTATCCGCTGCTTCACTTGAATAATAAGCCTCAATGCTGCACGCCCACTTTATGCCTTGCCATGACAGAGCAGAGCAGAGCAGAGCAGTAGCTCTCTGCTCAACGCAGCTTTGGCTGCAATTGAAATTTCATGACAGGAATTTTCAATTACCGTGTGCGCGCCCACCTAAAACCACGGCCGCCTACTTTTCCTACTACTAGCTCCAAGTTTTGCCACATGTAGTAGCAAGCTACTCGCTGGCTAATTAGATGTTTGCATGTTTGCAACAATACTTGCTCCCATTGCCACAAAACTTACTCAGAGTATCGGTGGTTAAAGCTATTAACGTTCTATGTAAGCCAATGATTTTCTATATATCTAATATGAGGAACATAAGGTATCAAATTACCAAGAGTTTTCTTCAACTGAAAATTTAAAGAATTATGCAAATTTCCCACTGCGTATAATTCATATCATCTGTTATATAAAGCAGATTTTACCTATAGAGAATATCTATATTTATGCTTGAACTTTGTTTTATGTAAATTTTCTAAGTTGCCGCCTAAAAAAAAAAAAACATAAAAATATAAAGGAAACAAACTTTAACTCATATTCTAACAAAATATTTTACAATATTGTATTTTTTTTTTTGGCCGCTGGCAATGCAAAAACTTTATCGATAAAGTAAACGAAATTTATTTCGATATCGCGATGAGAGAAAGAAAAACTGGTGGAAATTGAATTGAATTTGTTGTTGCTGTTGTTGTTGTTGTTGCTGTTGTATCTTTGTCGCATTCGCTTAAATAGATATATCAAATTCAATAGATATATATATATATATATATATATATATATATGTTACGGCTACTGTGACTGCTGGACATACATATCTACAAATTGTTCATCAAGTTGAACGTTGAACGTTAACTTTGCATAAGCAATTTGTCAACTGTCACTAATATCGTGTACTTTGGTCTCGAGCTGTCTTGGCCTGGCAAACAAAAAGGTGACTGAGAGAGAGAGAGAGAGAGAGAGTGTGGAAGTGCGGGTTGGCGTGGACCCTTAGATCTACGTACCGTATCGCAAAACTATCGCATATATAAAAAAGTCTAAGCATATTACAAATAAATAGCTGCTAAAACTTTAAGTGAAATTGCTTTAAGCTTAAGCTCAATGAGATCTCAATGTGGCACGTGAAATATATGTGGCAACTGTGTCTGCCGGTCTGTCTTTGTCTGTTG